>WBMW01001713.1:814612-881424 GCA_013396635.1 Penelope pileata
TTTTTTTTTTTTTTGCTTTGTTTTACGAAGAACCTTCTTTGGAGGGGAAAGGACATGTAGCACAGCTCTTCCCCTGTGAGCACTCTGAGAGCATGAGCTGATTTTTTATTTTTAATCTAGTTTTATTTGATTTCTACTGAGTTTTCTGACTGCTGAGCATTTTCATAACTTGGGCAGAAAAAAACTAATGCAGATCACTGGATGAAGCCTTTCCTTTTGTAGAAGGTTGCTGCTGGGATTTCATTTTATGCATTGTATGTAGTGTATTAGAGTACCACGGCTGCTGGAGTCCTTTCCAAACGTCTTGATTTCATTATATAGAATGGCTATAAATAAGGTGTAGACAACTGCTGCTGATACAGGAAACGTTTTTCTTTGTGCTGCTGAGAGCTGTCCTTCTTTCTGCTGGCTGGTTTGTTTTTTGTACTGTAAGATTGCTTTGCAGATTGTTTTGCAGCCAATAACTACATTTTTGTCATGTCATTCTTTATCTTACTTTTCATTAAAAGTATGAGAACAAATGATGCTCAGCTTGCTCTTGCAGCAAACATTAGAGACACGCTGGGAGGAAGGGTGTTGAGGAAACATGCTGTGTGCCTTTTCCAGCCAAGCTAATTCAGTGGCCACATAAACGTGACGGCCGCTGCATGCCCTGCAGATGGAGGAGGTCGCACCCAGTGCTTCCCTGGTGGCCATCCTGGGTGTAACGGGGCCAGCGTTCAGCTTGGTGTGCTCATCTGCCAATTTTGGGGTGCTTATACGTGATGTCTTCAAACTTACGTGAATGAAGAGACTGGTTTTAGCTTCAGACCTCAGTTTTGAGCAGAGGACAGAGGTTTAATTTTGGATTGAGTATTGCTGAAAGAAGTTGGCCTTGAACGTAATTTGTAGATTTGAACTCTGTGTTCTCTGATCGTGTCCTTTCCAAATGCATTCATAAAATGCATTCACAGATTTTCTCAGAAATGCTGTCTTTTGCCTGGGATTTAGCAATCCACAGCATGATTGGTACTGGGTACATGGTACTGGGGCCCATCTTGTTTAATATCTTTATTGATGACCTAGATGAGGGGATTGAGCATACCCTCAGTCAGTTTGCAGATGACACCAAGTACGTTGGGAGGAAGTGTCGATCTGCCTGAGGGTCGGGAGGCCCTTCAGAGGGGTCTGGACAGGCTGGATAGCTGGGCTGAGGTCAGTGGGATGAGGTTCAACAAGGCCAAGTGTCAGGTCCTGCACTTTGGCCACAATAACCCCATGCAATGCTATAGGCTTGGGGCAGAGTGGCTTGAAGACTGTGTAGAGGAAAAGGACCTGGGGGTGTTGGTTGATGCTCAGCTGAACATGAGCCGACAGTGTGCCCAGGTGGCCAGGAAGGCCAATGGCATCCTGGCCTGTATCAGAAATAGTGCAGCCAGCAGGAGCAGGGAGGTGATCGTCCCCCTGTGCTCAGCTCTAGTGTGGCTGCACCTTGAGTACTGTGTTCAGCTTTGGGCCCCTCACTACAAGAAAGACATTGAGGCCCTGGAACGTGTTCAGAGAAGGGCAACAAAACTGGTNGTAGCTGAGTGGGTAGGGATGGTGATAGGAGGACAGTTGGACTAGATGGTCTTGTAGGTCCTTTCCAACCTAGTAATTCTATGATTCTACGATTCTATGATTGGCCCAACAGAGGAGTGCTGTTAGGGTACGCAGGCACATGGGGAATCTCAGGGCCAGTTCTAAAGACAACTCCGCATCCTGGGCTGCATCAGGAGAAGCGTGGCCAGCAGGGCGAGGGAGGNCGATGATCTCTAAGATCCCTTCCAACCTGAACCATTCTGTGATTCTATGATTCCTCTGTCTGATTCATGGATGTAATATAGAATTAAAAGCTAAGTGAATACGAAGTAGTCAGCACTTAGAGAAATTGTATCAATTTTTTCAGGTTTAATGGAAGCAAAACTAATGTGGATATTTCTTTTTTTGTCTGTATAGATTTATCAGAGCAACTTTGACCTGAAAAGCCTTGTAATATTTTTGCAAGACATAAAATCAAGTTATAAAAAACCCACTGTTTTTAAACATATAGATTCAGCTTTATGAAGCAATGCAATAAAACGTTCTTGCAGAATCTTTAAAGAGGAATATATGTCTAAAGCAGGAAACTCACTGGTTTGTCTCCACTTGGACATAATACAAGAAAAAAGAAGAGAGGCCATACGTAGTGCAAGAGTTGGAAATTCCATTTTTAATTTTCTGCTACTGTTTTCCTATGAACAAGATATTTTAACTGTTATCAATACCGACAAAGTATGTGTTTAATTTTTTTCTTTGATAACAGAGAATGTCATTTTCTTTATTAGAAAAAGAAATATCAATTTCTCAGCTCACATAACATTTTGCATGTGCCAATTTCTAGCTATAAATATAAATGTCTTCATTATCTAATATGATCAAACTAATTTAAGACAAAATTCAGTAGTTACTGGAAACTGAATGTATTTAGATGTTACTAAGCTCAAAAACATAGTTACCAGATATGAAATACCTTAAAATTTGAGCTAGCTAACCTTTAACTCTGGGAGGGGGGAGAAAAGGTCAGGAATTCTTGTTTTCAGTGGCATTTCCAAACTTGTATCATTGCTGGGTTCCACGTCTGTGGGTATACCTCAGTTGCTGTTGTTTGCTAAATGTTCCCTCTAGACTCCTCTTGGTAGGACACTGTTCCTGGTCCTTTCTGGTACGTGGTTATCGATGTAAGTGGGTGCTGATGCATTCTCTTGCAGCACGCAATCTACAAGCACTACTTCTCAGCAGTTCCAGCTGGGAGGAAAACTCAGTCTAAATGAAGCTGAGCTTAAAATCCATATAAAGAGATTGAACCACGTTTCAGTTTATAAATAGTTTTTGTGCCATATCCTTTCCGTGTTCCTCTCTTCCATTTCTTATCAAAAGTGGTGGAATAGCAGTACTGCATAGCACGTTGTGTGGAGATGGTCTTTGAGCAATCAGATTTACTGGGATCGTTGTTACCTTTTTGTTCTCAGGAAGCAGTGCTTTGGAGGGTTGAGTCCACATCTGGGATCAGTGCTGCACATTCCTCAGCAGATCAGTATTGATCTTTGGCTCTCAACTGATTCTGCCCACTCCAGCAGTTAAAGCTGGCACTTTTTTTCCTAATGGTCAGTGTTGCTCCGAGCCAGCGGCACCTCTTGTCTCCTTGAGGAAGCACCACTTCTAAGCATCTACTAAAGGAAAAGGTTAGAGTGGAGCATGCCCATGGTATAAGCAAATCAAATCAAACTTGTCCCTGAGATGAAGCACATGTTTCCAGGCAGCCCATCTCACCCTGCCGGCGGTTAGCATCAGCTGCGTTCACAAGAGGTGGAAGTGAATCCATTTTTGACACGTGTCTGTGAATTCGTCACATGATGTTAGCTGCCAGTTAAGTTTTTAGAAAGGAGAACTGGAATGAAGTGGATAATTCTGAAGGGTTTAAAACTATTTTTTAGAAGAAGATGAATTACACATCCAGATACTCTGCGTGCGCTGTAGCTTTCAGCACGGAGTTTCAGTAGTTAGGAGTGGTATGTTACTGGGTTTTTAGAGTTTTTTCCACCATTCTTGTAGCCTGTGTACTGTGTGCATGCCTGTCTTTATTAAAAGTGAGCTGACAAAGGTTACGGTGGGGAGTTTTAGTCATATGGGTCTGTCACTGTCAAGGTTAGAAGTATTGTGCTGAGATGGAAAAGGAGGGCTGGTCCTGCAGAGCTGCTGGATGTGTGACCCTGGCACTGAGGTCTGTGGTATGTTTTGAGGATGAAACAGAGGTGATACTCTTGGGTGAATTTTTTTGAAGAACTAATATTGGGCACAAGAGTTTTTTGGTTTATTTTCTTTTAAAAGACAATGAAGAATACAAGCTCTATGTGCATTACTTCAACTTTATTCTTTGTTGCATCCAAACCCGTGATTCTGAAAGCCTGACAGATGTGCACGGGTTTGATCCTTGGGTTTGTATCCCAGTAGCTGCTGTAGGGCAGGCCTCACAACTTGGCTTCCTAACCAAGGCTGCAACAGATTCACCATTTGAACTCATTAAGTCAAAATTGCTTCTAAAAGGTCATGCTGTACTTTAAGACAAGTGTTTGGCTTGCATTATGTGAAAAGTCAATGTAGGTGATCATAGTGTTTGGGATTTTTTTTAGTAGCATGAAAAACTTATTCTAGCTATGCTGAAATTGAGTTGCTGCTAATGCTGACAGAGCTGATGCTCCTGCCAAGTCAGTGGGAATCCTTCAGAGCATCCCACCTCCGGGTGCCCAGTTGTTGAGGTGCTTCTAGAATACCGTGTTAGACGTATCTGTAGGATGTAGTTCCTGGCTTGGTACAGAAAAAAGTATTAGGAAAAACACAACTATGTCAAACTGTGACTCTAAAAAATTTATAGGAACATAGTATTAAAATCATTATTACATTAAGGTATGAGGAATGATTCCCATAGGAGAAGCAAGAGTAATCCTGCACTGTTCAGTTCAGACTGCGCTCTAGGTTCCGATATTTCATCATTTACAGTTCTCCTAATTGCTGTCTTTTGTCCCATGATTTATTTAACAGGTGAAGCTTTTAATTGTCTCTTGAGAGCAGCACAGTGTAATTAATAGCTAATTAATTTCCGTTTGCTGTAGTGTACTTCCACGCACAGACTGCTTTATGCTAGGACAGCTGCACAGCACACGGGTTCGGTGTGCTGCCTGTGATGCAGAAGGACAATTTGGAATGAAGTGCATGGTTTTTGACTGTCAGTATGCTTTCACAAACCACTAACTAAACATTAGTCATGTCACAGGAAGCAGGAGCTCAAGGAAGAGTCAGAGCCCTGCGTCGGGCTGCCTGGAGCAGCGGTGGTCAGTGGAATCATGGAACCGTTAAGGTGGGAAAAGACCTCTCAGAGCACCCAGTCCAGCTGTCAGCCCGTCACCGCCGTGCCCACCGAGCCATGTCCCCCAGTGCCACACCTGCCTTGAACATCTGTCTGTCTGTCTCTTGAAGCCCTCCAGTAAGCTGGTGTTCTTTTGCTAGTGCACTTCTTTGAAATCACTGCAACTTCAAGGACAGCTGGCTTAGTTGTAGCTATGGCCATATGACCCAGCCTGAGGGCATATCTCTGATATTTTGTTTTTCGTACCATCCTAAGACTTTCTTGTTATTTCTCCATTGTCCATTTTTGTTCATTTTGGGACTTTTCTTATCATATGCAGTCAGTTAGTAAGTAGTATCCTTACATGGCTTTAGTCCTTAGTCCTGTTTTTTCAAGCAGATGCTATGTTTACTAATTATCACCATTCATTACTCTTTACAGCATTTCCCTGAAGAAAATTCATTTATTGATAAATGGTTTATTCCAGGGTGTTTTTATTTCTGTTGATTTGAGGCTCAAAAGTTTGGTGGTGTCTGCTCCTAACTGAGCGTGGGAAGTGAATTCCATTTATCGTAGGAGCATCAGTACAATCTTGAGAACCTTCTTCCGAAGAAAAGTCTCATTTAACGTAAGACTCGGAGAAGTAACCATATAATTCATGAGAAAACAGGTAGTAATGTTCAACAGGGAACTGTAGCAGTTTAAGAGTTTGCTTAGTATTTATTAAATACATGAATACTGTTTGTAGCTAGTTGGAAGGTTTGAAACTTCACCAGTGTTGTCTGTAATTGCTGAGTAACAGCAGGAAAGGACTGCACAGTGACCTTGCAGACATGAATGCCCAGCTTTACTGATCCACCACAACGCAGAAATAATACTTTTTGCCAATTTCTTGTTCTGCTTGGCAGCATCATAGCTCCCTAACATTTGTATGATACTGGCTCGTATTTGTCATGGTGGAAACAGCACTGGAGGTGGATGGGGCAGTGAGCAGGCAGCAGCAGGGCTTGCAGAAAGCTCCTGATCCCTTCCAGCCTGTTCCCAAAGCCTCCCCCCCTCCAATCAAAGTCTGGCATCTTCCTTCTTCTCTACCATGTAGCTTCTACTCTGCTGCCATCAAATCCACTTTCCTTTCTAATATGGAAAAGCCTCACATAGATTTTAGGCATAAATTCTTCCTTTAACGTTGAGGTAAGCGCTCCTCAGAGCAGGTGCATTTCAAAACTGTGATCATGGAACTCATCCCTTGATCCTTCCTGCAGTCACTGAGGAACGTGGGCTGTAACACCGCAGAACGACTTATGGCACTGGGTAGGATCGTGTGTTTTGTGGGTGGAGGGAGAAGAGAAGGAAGCAGGTCTGTGATAGCAGAAGGGTAAATGAGGCTCCTGGGGGCAGGAGGCTGCAGTGAGAGCGGTCAGACACTGGGACAGGGCCCAGGCTCGCTGGGCAATCTCCATCCCTGGAGATGTGCAGAGCTCAGCTGGGAGGGTCCCTGCACAGCCTGGCCTGAATTTGGCCCTGCTTTCACCAGGCTCTTGTGTCAGAGCTGCCTTCCAACCTAAACTGTAGAATGACTGATTGCTCTGAGATGAAACAGTGCTTTTATATATTTCTATGTATTTTTTGCATGCGTTTTTCGTGCCTGCTTTCTCAGGTGAAAATTCCTGTGAGCTGCAGCTCTTTGTGGCAGTTTTTAAAATACCCAGGTGCGGTGGGTGGATTGGGCAGAGGCTTTCTGTTCCAAATAAAAAAAAATTGATTCAGCCTGAAATACTGATCTGACTTCAGAGAGCCACTGTATGCTCTCGTCTGGTGGATAAAAAGAGAAACAAAAAAAATCCCCAAGGAAAATAAACCATAAAAATAAAAATTTTTAGGCATCTCCTGCTTGCTGCCTCTTTAAGTTACGTTACAAGCTACAGACTTTATGGAACAAAGCTTTCCTGGAGGCACTAAAATCAAAACCAGGGTGTTCATACGATGTGGTGGACAACAAAATGCCAGAGGTAGTAAAGATAAAAATACAGCGAGCTGAAGAAACACCTGTGTTCAATAGGCTGAGAATAAGCAACTGTTGTGCTCCTCATCCTGCTCTCCCAGCTACATCTCTCCGCTGTGATCAGTGCCTTTAAAAAAAATCAGAGGAGGCATTGTTGTGTGTTTAGCCCAGCTGACCTCCAGTATTCTGACAGTCCTGGAAGTCCTGCAACTAGAAGTGAGGGGTGTGAGGCATGGCTTGCATCAGTCCTGTTTTCTTACCAAAAAATAAAATAAAATTAGGAAGCAGAATTATTCCTATTCCTTAACAAATAAGGGAAATGAGAAATGGGGGATGGATTGTTTCCTTGCTTGGAGCTCTAAGCCAGCTTCGGCGGGGACTTTTTCTGTCTGAGAGGCTCTGTCTCGCCGCCTCGCAGGGTCACAGGCGGCTGCAGCTCTCGCAGGCTTTCCCCATCCGTGCAGCTCAAGCTGCTGCCACATCCCCTCTGTTCCTAGCAGGGTCGGGTGGTGCGAGCCTCCTGTTTTGGCTGGTAACTTCTGTTCTTTCTGGATGTGTCGTTTGTAAATGGGGATTTGTGGGATCGCTGCTTCCATTCACTGAAGGAGGAGTGCTCAGTCCTGCTGGACAGAGCCAGGTCCGGGATTTATTCTGCATGCAGAATACCCCCTGCTGACAGCCACTGGCTTCTTCCCATGTGACTGCTCTTGCTTCCTCACTTCCTTTTCTTCTGATGCAAATAAGAAAATCCTGAAGCACGTTTTGTTTAGGTCTGTGCCAGAGTCCCTGATGGGTCCCTAGTCTGCAGGTAGAGAACTTTATCCATGCAGCTTCCTAACGTGCTGCCTGTGATGAACCGCTCCAGTACTGCCACGTCCTGTGAAACCCTGCGTGCGACCGCGTGGTTTCATCTGGACCTGCTCATTTCTGCTCCAGTTGTCATTTGCCTCCATCCATGGGAAATGCAGCCCGAGTGGGTGCCATGGGGCTGCTGCAGTTTGAACTGCCAGCTGCAGCGGGGCCCTGGGAGCAGCACAGGTGTAAGGCTGCTGGCAGCTTGCAGCAGGGCTCTGGCTGCTGTAGCAGAGGAGATCTGCCTGCAAATAAAGAATTCCACTCTCCTACTTTCGAATCACGTTGTCCCCTTCATTAGAATTCAGGAAACAGAAGCCTTCCACCTGCACTGAAAAGCAGCCAGCAGAGGTTGCCGTTGATTGTTGTTGCTCTTAGCTGCTGGGCAGAGCTCAGAGCTCTCGCAGGGACCCGAGACAGCGGGGTGGCAGCAGGGCCTGCTGCTGGAGCTGTGCCTTGGGCTGCCAGGGGCTGCCCCGGGAGGTGGCTGAGCACAGTGGCTGCGGTGTGGGAGCCTCGGGAGTCACAGATGCCCGAACCTGGATGGAACACAGTGCGCTGAGAGCGTGCTTCGTGCGCTCTGCTTGGTTTTAGGCTTCACCATTGCTCACCTGCTTGGCCCTTGGCCCTCTGAGCCTTGCTGGCACCTGTCTAGAGATGAGCTGGCAGGAGGAGTCGGCACGCTGCCATTGCAGGACTGCCTGGGCCCAGCCCAGAGGATACACTCAGTCAGTAACCCTGCCACAGCCGCTCCCCGTGCTGAGGCTCTGGAGTGATTCTTGTATTTTCTTCAGTCCTTTGACAGAGGAACTCGTCATCATCACATGGCCGTGCTTTGTGCTGCCTCGGTGCGGGATCCTGCCTGCAGCTCGCTCCAGGCTGAGCTCAGCACAGGCTGCTGCCCCAGGGGCAGCTGCTGCAGCCCTGCCTCTGCTGGGCCGCCAGGGCTTGAAATCCTGGCGCTTGCTCGTGGCTCGCTGTGTCAGACCCTCTGCCACTGCTCTCAATGTGCATTGTGCTGATTTATAGCCCCAAATACCCTGTTGGTATTGTTGTATCTGTTCTCTGTGTCTAAGGCCGTTGTGTCCCTGCGAGGTAGCTGTGTATCTGCGTGGGGGGGAGCCAGGAGCTGAACAGGGCCCTGAGCCCCGCGGGGTGCAGGGGGCACCTGGGGGTTACTGGGGCTGTGCTCGGAGAAGTGGGGTGCTGCCTCAGTGCTTCAAGGCGTTTGCATAAAGGCATTTGCAAGGGGCTGGGCCAGCTGCAGGCTGGTGCAGTACTGGAAGCAGCTGCAGAGGAGCTCTGAAGTGAGTGCCGGTATGATGAAGGTAATGGGTTTTTTAGGGGACTCTGATTTTTGTCTCCTACACAAAGCCTATGCCAAGCCATGGCACCTATTTAATGAGATTAGCCATTTACAGATGAGACATGAAGTTTGCTGTGAGGTCAGCAATCTAAGCCTAACTTCTACTCAACGTTTTTAGCTGGTTCACGTCGGCATCCCCAAAAATCATCTTCACCGCTGTCACGNGCTCAGGTGCGAGCGGTGCCGCCGGGAAGAGCAGCCCCGCAGCACGGCGGGGGGCGCTGCGCCGCCGGGCGGGCGGCTGCTGGGGATGCGCGGAGGTGAGCTCGCTCGCTCCGTCGCTTTAAAGGAGCCGGGGAAAGTAGCGCTGTTATGCGTGCTCTGTCGCTGAGGGACGGAGGGAATAGGCGGAAATATTCTGGGATGTTATAGATCAGAAGGACTTTCTGTGCGGCGTGGGGGATGCTCGGCAGGAAATTAACTCCGAGAAGAATGCTTTCTCTCCAAGTGCTGCGACAGAACTGGAGATGTTTCTTTCCTAGCAGCTGAAATCCCTCCCGAAGACACCGCGAGGACCGCTGAAAGCGCCCGAGAGGCTCGGGTACTTCACAGGGACTTCAAGCAAATGCCGCTGTAATTCCGAATGACCTTGGAGATCGTCTGGTGTGGATCCACCGATTCTGCCCCTGCTCTCAGGAGCTCCCGGATTAAAGGCGGTGTTAACGTTTCAGGGGCCTTTCAGAAACCACGAGTGTATGCAATTAATTACCTGCCTAATGATTCCTGAACTAATCAAGCGTTTACTTAAAACTGAGCACGGAAGATGCTTTCTGTTAATGTTTGCTCTCTTCCAACTGCAATTAAAATGAGCAAGGTAACATCCTGCAGCTAGAAGAACAATTTTTTACCCAATTATTTATTATGCTGATCGTCCAATAAATGTAGAAACCCTAAAACTACGTAGAAGACGAAGCAGAATAACAGGATAATGGAGTAGTAAACAATGGCAGCTTTTCTAGTCACATCAGCATTTCGTTAGCTTCGCAGCAGAATGCAGATGGAAGTTTCTGTTCTCGGTGTGTGGGGGTTTGTGAGATGATTCAGGTGCTGCCACAGAGGTGAGCGATGCCATGGCTGTACCTGGGAGCTCCCGTGTGCTGAGCCGCTGTAGCAGAGACGGCCGAGTTTCCAGAGGTGATTGTTCTAAATTGCCATTGCTGAAATAGAATTCAAGAGGAGTTACTTTGTCTGTGGGGACCTTGAGGTATGCTTCTGGCATTGATAATTGTAACCAGCTATAGCTGTTTAAAGGGATTGTGAATCTTGACAGAAGTCTCCAAATTCTGTCCTTAAAGCGTTTTGATTTTTAAATGAATAGACACGGTCAGCCTCGTTGTATGTGAGATGTATGCCTGCTTCCTTGGGAGTCAGAGGACAAACCTGCCTTGTCCCCCACCCGCCTCCCTCCAAATAAAATTCATTATTCATACCCAAACAGTGGTGAGTCTATTGGAATTAACCCTCACAAAAGTGTTTTCCTTACCGTTCTAACAAATAGCAAGGATAAGACGGAGTGCCATCTCCCGAATGGAGCCAGAAAAGACAGCGTTAGATGACGAACTTTTTCCTTTACTCTCGAGTCGCTCTGATTTAAACTGAGACATTAAAGAGATTGCCTCCAGCACCTGCTGGTCCGGGAGCCCTGAGCTGTGCCGAGGTTCCTCCTTCCCTTCCTCCCCTCGCCCCGCTCTGTTCCAAAGTCAGTGACTTTCTCAGGGAAACAAACAGAGATTTCCTCCCTCTTGCCCTGGGGAATGAAGGTGTCTCTTCGGTTTTTATTTCCCTATTTCACAGTTTCTGCTTGTTTTAGAAGTGCCTTCTGTTTGCTAAAGATTGGTCAAGAGCACTGGAGCAGTTGATCAGTGGCCTTTCTCTTTCTGGCTTTTTTTTTTTTTCCTTTTTGTTTTTCTTTCTTCCCTTAAAGCTAAGGTGTGCCAGAGGTGATGCCCTGATGCTGAGGAGCATCAACAGCTATGGGACTGTAAAGCCCTCCCAAACGTAAGCGCTGGCTGCAGGAGAGCTCGCGAGACGCTGGAGCAGTCGGGCTGCTGCGGGGCAGGTCACCCGCTCGCTCCCTCCGGTGGCAGTGGTCCCCGTCACAAAACATGAACCGGTCCCGATGGATTGAATGGAGGACTCTGAATATGAGCGGTAGCGTTGTGAACCTGTCTGAGCACCTCTCCTGCCCTCTCGGATTCGGTCACTACAATGCAGTTGACATCTGTATCCTTGAGACAGTCGTTATCGTCCTCCTCACTTTTTTAATTATTGCGGGTAACCTAACTGTTATCTTTGTTTTCCACTGTGCTCCCCTCCTGCACCATTACACCACCAGCTACTTCATCCAGACCATGGCCTACGCCGACCTTTTCGTTGGAGTTAGCTGCTTGGTTCCCACTCTGTCCCTGCTCCACTACTCGACAGGTGTCCACGAGTCCCTGACTTGCCAAGTTTTCGGATACATCATCTCTGTGCTAAAAAGCGTGTCCATGGCATGTCTCGCTTGCATCAGCGTGGATCGCTATCTCGCTATTACAAAGCCTCTCTCCTATAATCAGCTGGTCACACCTTGTCGCTTGAGAATCTGCATCATTTTGATCTGGATATACTCTTGCCTGATCTTCTTGCCTTCCTTTTTTGGTTGGGGAAAACCTGGTTACCACGGAGATATTTTTGAGTGGTGTGCTACCTCCTGGCTAACTAATGCCTACTTCACTGGCTTTATCGTGTGCTTACTGTACGCTCCTGCTGCCTTTGTCATATGTTTCACATACTTCCACATCTTTAAGATCTGCCGGCAGCACACCAAAGAGATTAACGATCGGAGGGCTCGGTTTCCCAGCCACGAAGTGGACGCTGCTGGGGAGACGGGGCACAGCCCCGACCGCCGCTACGCCATGGTGTTGTTTCGGATCACCAGTGTGTTCTACGTGCTGTGGCTCCCCTATATCATATACTTTCTGCTGGAGAGCTCTAGGGTGTTGGAGAACCCCGCGCTTTCCTTCTTAACGACGTGGCTTGCTATAAGCAATAGTTTCTGCAACTGTGTGATCTATAGCCTCTCCAACAGTGTTTTCAGACTGGGACTGCGGAGACTGTCAGAGACCATGTGTTCATCTTGTACGTGTTTAAAGGACAGGGATGTACGGGACCCTAAACCAAGGAAACGGGCTAATTCCTGCTCCATTTAAAGAACGCTGGCGTGTGCCATCGAACATGGAGTTTTGATAGTATTTGCTGTACCGGGGAACTTACCGGAGGAGAAATGTTTACTTGAATAGTTTGCTATGCTGTTAGAGATGAGTTGAAAAGTGCTTTTGGGAAAGGAAAAGGCTGCTGTGAGAGGGGTCGCTGAACTCTGGCTGTAGCTCTTGTGAAGTGGTGAGCAGAGCCGCTCGACGGAGGAAGTCAGGACTTAACTCTCCCAAAGGGCATGGCACAGCTCCCGCACCGCAGGGGCTCCTCGCCAAACCAATCCGTTAGTTACTACCTTATCTTTTCGCCCTTGTAGAAAAGTTGTCTTACTATCTTTGTGTCAGAATATACTGTAGCCTTCCGAATTTAAATATATTTACGAGGAAGCAATCAACTACACAGTAAGTGGCTATCCGTCAGTTATACTCCTGAGGACTTGCCGTAGATGTTGCAGATCAATAACCAGCTCTGTCTCTGCTCACACCGCGTGCAGTTTTCAGTCACACAAACAATCTGCCAGGCACAAAACCTACAGGGGCGTGATGCTTTTGGATGAAGCGGCACATTCTGCTGCAGCTTTCACTGAGCCTCTCCCTCTGGTTTCTGTTTATTTTCCCCCTCCATGCCGTGCATCTCTGCGTGTCACAGGGCTTTAGTTTGAGGGCACCTCCAAGGTACGCTGAGTAACCGCAGCTGCCCGTGTACAAGGACTTCTTCCGCCTTTCATTCCCTCGGTCCTGTTAAATTAGCACACGGTATCGATGTAGTGTCCTTTAGGGTGTGCTCAGGCTTCTCCTTTATTGGCTACACGAATAATCCTAATGCAGATATGGTAATCGCACACAGCAGTGTGCATCACTGCTTAGAAAATGACAAATAAACACCGAAACCTTTTCTTCGGGGAGTCTAAGTAGCTTTCTGCTGCAGCTGCCGATCCTTTCTGTGAACCTCGCTTGCACATTCTGTATTCTTTTTTCAGTTTTCTTTTAGAGAAAATGTAAACTGTGGTCTGTGCCTAATGTTTTCATAGCACATGGAATAGGTCAACGCTACAGGATTAAAACATTATACTCGTTTTAAGAGAAATACTTCTGTGCAGTTGTTGAATAGATGTTTGTTAGACAAGTGCTCTCGGAGAAGGTGAACAAGACAGTTTAGTATTAAATACAGGCAACGAGCTTCAGTATTTCCTTTTGTAGTGAACTGACTTTCAGGTCCACTGATGAAATCTTTTTTATTTTGCAAGGGCGCACATTGGGTTTGTGTAATAAATTGCCAGGGGTTCAGATGCATGCCAATCAATGAAATACTTAAATTATTATTTTGAACCAAATGTAATTTTCTTAGATGGTTATTGGCTTTTAAGAAGGGCCCAATTATTGATTATTGGTGCCTTTTAACACTGCACTATTATTCCTTCTTTCACCAAAACGCGTATGTGAAGATTGTGCCTATTACTTTTTGTAATGGAAGCTAACCACGTTTGCACACTTGTGGTTTGACTCTAGATCTCCCTTACTGATGTGCTCTGTTTTGTGGAGGTGGTTCTGAACCCCTGTACATTTTTAAACCTGTAAGAAGGATGAAACAATGGAATAAAGTAGTATTATGTCGATCAAACCCAGCCTGGCTGTAGTTCCCTGATGTCACGCTCTGTTCTCTCTGCAAGTTCTTCTGGGTTCCAGCGGCCTTCCAGAGGACTTAGGAATTGCCTACTTAAAATCCCTAGCTCAAAGCCGCCTGATTCCTGTCCTCAGTGTTTGTAAGCGGGCTGCTACCATCACACAGCCTTGAAAGCAGATTGAAATACAACTTGAAACTCCTCTAGCTAAGCTGAGCTGTTGCTGACGATTAGCCCTGACAGACACAATGGAAAAACGAGTTGTGCTCTGTGCACGTATCCGTGCAATGTGTGTTTGCCTTCTTTAGGGAAGCTGCTGAAGGCTCTTCTTGGCTGCTCCAGAAGGTTGTTCACCCCCAGCTCTTCTCACAAACCAGACCTGCACTCCTGCTGTTCTCTGGTGACATGCGCTGCTTCCTCCCTAGTTAGGTTCTCCCTGTGTAAGGCCTGGTCAAGGAGCAGGGCCGTGTCTCATCCCTCCCAGCTCACAGGGCTGGTTTCATCCCTGTAATGAAGTTCTGCATCCATGCTCCAGATGGGCGCTTCCCGCTTTGGGGTTTTGTTGGCCTTCCCAGTAATAGGTTTTGGTGTGATCTCTGGTAATTCAAGAAAAGTTCTAGGAAATCCTTGAAGCTGACCATACCTTTTATTTAAAACAGGAAACCCAACTCGAAGGCAGCGGGTGCGTGCTTAGTGTGGTGCTGTGACTACGAACGTAGAGGTACCACGAGCTGGCTCGTTCGATGGGGGGTGCCTTCGCCAAACCCTGCTCCAACAACCCCACGGAGCACAGTGCCCACGGGGCAGGCAGCAGTGCCTTCCTCCCCTGGGTGCCGAGCGGGCCGGTGGGATTGGTGAGTTCCTTGGTCCTCAGGCTGGTGCTGAAGAGAGAGAATCTAGCAGAAATCCACTGCCCTGCATAGGAATTGTAGGTACCCAGGTTTTTGGTTTTTTTTTCCTTAAACATCGGTGCATGGACACTGATTTGCTTATCTGAAGCCTGAATTTCGCTCAGAGATGACACTTCAGCCTGTTCTGTGTTAATGTGTGTCTCCTGTATCCTGGAGTATGTCACGTTAAACGTCCCCAGCCGAGCTAAATCCCGCATTTCCTGGTGCTGTTCTCAGGATGACAGGATTTGACACGGTGGTCAGTCACATGCATTTTTAAATTTAGTGAATGTCTTTTTTTTTTTTTTTTACAGTGCTTTTCAAACTCATGATTTTGAATGTTATTTAAGGGAGGTTTGTTGTTGTTTTACTGATGCCGTCTGAGGATTCCAGCTGGTGCTGAATTCTCTTCCAAAAATGATATGGCTGGACGTTCTCACACATTTAAAAGAAGTCCGGGAGAAATTTCAGTCACCCAATCTGTCACTTTTAATTTTCAGTCTGTCTCTATATAAAGTTTCAGGGTCTTGTATGAAAATCTGATTAAGTAACAAGACTTAAAGCTGGCATCTCTTACCCAAAAATGTTTTAAGAGTATATATCCCACTTTCATGTTCCTGAAGGTCTTTATGGTGCATAAAACCCTTGGTCATTAAATCGCAGGATGCTCACCAAAGAAATAGCTTTGAACAGGGCGTTGCTGGCGTTACAGGTAATGACAAAGCTTCTCCATACATAGATACGTCGATGAAGTTGCTAAAACTTTAGGTTCCTTACAAAGAAATCTGATCTGGAGAAAAAAATAGTTACTTATATGGAAAATATTAGATAAAAAGATTAAGGTGAAGCGAGATCCAATAGATAAACAAAGCAGACACGCACGCAGCTCCTTTGTGCAGGTGCATCCTGCGGTGCCGATACGTTTCTCTGGGGGGTTTGTGCTTGTCGTAGGCGATGCGAAGGGCGATGGCATTGCTGTGTCTGCACTCTGGTGTCTTCAGCCTGAGGAAAAGGCCAAAAAAAATTTGTATGATGGCAGCAGAAGCGCTACCAGAAAAATAATTTTTTCTTCGCCAAAGACTGTGTGCTTTGGTATTTTCTGAAAATGCTCAGTGATTTCCTCATAGAACATTCCTTAAAGGGAAAGAAAACTGTAGCAATGAAAAGCACAAGGCTGTTTTAAACGTTTATTTACTGCTTTTCTTGTAGTAAGTTTTTTCTTTGCTTCTGCTTACAAACCCATCTCGTGATTGTGCTTGGTAAAGCACGAGGTCTTGTGCTAGGTTTATTTTTGTGCAGAATCTTTCTGTGTCCTCTGCTGAAAAGTTCAGTGTTGTTCTTTAATGAGCCGCCTTTCATGGGCACGGTTTATGGCGACCTTTTAAAAATAGCATTTATATTGTTTCTAGAAATACTTCTACTCTGTTAGTATTTGCCAACTGAATATCTGTAGTCATGCTTGGGTTTCACCCTCAGCAAAGCTAATAAAAATGGCTTTTTTGGTAAGGTGACTTACCAATCAATCAATGTTAGAAACTGGCTGTTGAGAAAAGCGGGCCGATGCAATGATTTGCAATTTCATTAGCCTATTATTCTGCATAAGACAAATGGAGTTGAAATGTAAACCAAAGATAGTTGTTGCAGCAGGACATCCAGCTGATGGGAGGTGCGTTGGGTTTCGTACTGTCCCACGGCTGGCTCTCAACATGATTTCATCTTTCCATGTTCCAGTTGTAGCCCAGCCAATAAATCTGTGGGTTTTTGTGCTGCTGTTTGAATGCCTGTACCCCTACCTCGGGGTGCTGCTGGCGGTGGGACAAAGCCTGTGCCAGCTGCAGCTCGGCCATGGCGTGCCCGGCAGCACGGCAGCCTGCAGCTGCCTTTGCATGAGAAGTGCCGGGGCTTTGTCAGCAGAGTGCCGTGGGGGGAGGATGTCACTAAGGGGGCCGGGGACCCCCCGGCCACCCTCGTTTGCAAGGCTTTCCATGTTACTGCCCGTGTCCCCAGAAGGGTCAGATACAAACACTGGCCTTTGGCTTACCCTCTGCCCTTCACCTCTGCTTTTCTCTTTGGGCTGCTTCAGAGACTGGTGAACTGAATTAGGTTTATTTTGTTGGTTTTTTTGGATAAAATATTTTATATGTGTCATTGGAATGGCAAAACCAGACGTTCCTTTGCTAATTAGATGCTGATTAATTTTAGGCCTTTCCAGAAAAGGAAGCATCTCCGAGGTAGCTCTTGTCACTTGAATATTGCCTGCCATAAGCCATAAACATTGCTTAAAGACAGCATTTTCCAAAGACGGCATGATTTTTGCTAAACAAAGCTCAAGTAAAACCTGCCTTTTTTTCCCCTATTTAACCTATACCTCTTTTTAGAATTTACTGAATTCATATGTAGATCTCTGCAGCCATTAAGCATTTTTAATTGTCAACAATAGACCGTGTCATTAATGTAGGTCAGCAAGATGAAAGCAGTTTGGGATATTCAAGGTAGCTTCCTGCTCACAGATTTTTCTAGTGGAGCTTAAACGGCATGTCTCTTTTCTCCATCTGATATTGGGAGAATCCTCCCAGGAAGGACCTGAGCTCCAGGAGCCTGATGCCCTAACGGAGCAGTGCACGAGCAGAGGGGCAGCTGCTCACGGCTCTGTTCCTCTGCACAGCCTCCAGAAAACACTGACAAGAACTAATCTCACCTTTACACCCACAATTTCTCTGGGCCTTTCCTTGGTCGAAGCCCTGTGAAGGATGGGGTGAGTAGAAGGGAGCCGTAGTGCTTTCAGCTGTGCTGACAGGAGGCAGGGAGAAGCAATCTGAGGCAGTACAAATGCCTGCAGATCTTGGGGATTTTATCGCTGTCTGGTGCTGCCTCCTGCCAAACTGAACCCTCTGGAGAAGGCTGTGACAGAAGTGCTGCAGGCTTGTCGTTTTAATCACCCTGTGACTCGCTTTGAGCGAAGCAGAGGTGGCTCTGATGGAAATGGAGCTTTTATGAATGCCGTGATTGCCAGGGAAAAGGGTGCTACTTTTTGTATGGGATGTTCACCCCACCTCAAAGCTTGTAAGCTGAATTTGATGACTAGCAATATTAGAGAAAGTGACAAAACATAAAGTTTTTGAGAAGAGGAAGGTCAGAGATGTCAGCATTAATCACGTGAGGGCATTTCTCCATCCTGACAATTGCTTTCCTTTCCTTTGTTTTCTTGAAATGAAATGCACCTGCCTGTTTTCTTGTTTTTCTATTTCCTTGAATTATTTGAATAAGCACAAACGTGTTTTCACCACGGAAGAAGTCCATCTGATGAAATATTTGCATGAAAAATTGGGTAGTGACGTGGGGAGGTACAATGGAGTGCTCCCAGGCAGAAAGCGAGGGTGTCACTTGCAGGACACAGCGGTGCTTTGCGTTCCACGCGCTTCAGGTAGGAAAGCCTTTGGGTGCCTCTATCCAGCGAGGGCTTCTGCCCTTGAACGATCTCTCCAGTGTTATTTATACTTGTGCATGCATTATTTAAAAGTCATTCTCATGCAGTGTTTAAATTTATAATTGTAAATGGCTGCATGATGTTTCCAGCGCTCAGGCGGATCCGTTCTGACCCCTGGCAGTCAGCTGCCGAGCCCCCGGGCTTTTACCACGCGGTGACGGGTTGCAGCGCAGAGGCTCTCGCTGGCTGTTCTGCTGGGGGAAGCCAGCCTGGGAGCTGTGCATGGAGGCAGGGGTGTTGTGGGGCCTCGGGTGGGCTCCCCTGTGTGCTGCGTCAGGTTGCTGCAGCCAGGGTCAGGCTGTGTCCTCGGGGACCAAGCACGGACGGTGGGTGACCTCTGCTTATTTAATAGTCGATATTAATGCCACTGCGTTACTGTACGTCTGTGCTCACATCTCTGCTACATGACAAGTGTCAGATCCAAGACATTTGTGTCACTTGGGAAGATGTATTCTCTCCTCTTTCAGCTGAGATCCCTGTAGATCCCTTTCAGTGCAGCGTGCCATTTAAACCTCTGATTCATGCTCACTGACTCAACCTGGGGCGGTTTAAATCGTTCCCGTTCCAGCAGCAGGGCGAAACACGGCTGTGCTCTACTCCTTCCCCTCGGCTGCCCTGGGCCCATCTGGCAGCTCAGAGCCACCCGGGATGCTGTCTGTCACCCTGCCCTGCCGCAGAGCTGGGGGCTGCAGCCTCCTCGGGGCTGGGCTGCACGGAGGCAATCTGCCCCAGAGGGCTGGGACGGGCAGCAGGAGGCAACGATGCCTTCATGGCTGCAGCAAGGATTCTGCAGGGGTCGGTTGGTTGGGATTTTTAAGGGTAAGGAAATTAGTAGTAAGTTAAAAAAAAAAAAATACAGTCAGAGATATGTGTACGATGAATAATGAATTGCTGTAAGGCCAAGAACAAAGCGGTCTCTTTTTTAATAGGGAAACCGGATCTTTGTAAAATAATTTTATTATAGCCTGGTAGATTTTTGCCACTCCCGTTTTTATAATGGTTCTTCAAGCAGCTTGTATGTATGTGTGTAAGTAGGTGCATGCTTAAGGCTTGCAAAGAGTCACACAACAGCAAGGTTCCAGTGGCAGCCTTCTCTCCATTTCAAGGGCTTTGGGGACCACTGTGTGGCCGGAGTCAGGTAAGCACAGTCTGTGCCGAAACAGCCCAGCCAAGCCAGCAAACAGGCTGTCAGTGAAAGACCTCTGCCCAGAGCTGCTTCCTCTGGCATCCTGCCTGCTGAATGTTTCCCAGGCAATAACTCAGAGCGGCTTATGGAGATGACACAAAACATTAATAACTCTAATAAATCCAAATACAATTCCATGCCATCATAATGAAATTATTTTTAAGATTTTTAATTTTTCATCTCAGGACTTACAGAGACCATGTTTTCTGGTACCTGCTATCTTGGGAGCCAGTTGTTTTCATTTGCAGGCTGTGCTTTATCTCTGTGCTCGATCTCTGGCCTTTTTTTGTTGTGGTTGTTGAATTCAATTTTAAATTTGAATACGAATGTTAAATTCAGTTTTGCTGTTACTTAGATGTGTTCTTCACTTGACTCCTGTAAACACCTGTGTGAGGATATTAGAGGGACTGAGTCCTTGAAGGGAGCTGCATCTGGCTTTAAGTCTGCTTGGGATGCATTCCGCTGCGTGGAAGCGAAGTCGCTGCTGTTCCTTGTTCACTTGAATTCGGGTGTCCTGGCAGCAAGCCTCGGGTGCAGGTGCCAAGTTCTCACAACTTCTTCTGCTGGGCTGAAATATTACTTGTTGCTGCTTTTATTTGTAAATTTACCAACTGAAGGAACTGTTGTGGAGATCTTTCTCTCCCTGTATTTCCTTCAGTTTTGATGGCAGTGTATGAGGGTTATTGCTGAAGTGCAGCTGGAAGCGTGGTCCCTGTTCTCCCTGAGTGTGTGCAGTTCCTTTCTTCTGGGTTTCCCTGGCTTGGGAAGCGCTTTGGGGCAGGTCATTGTGTTTGTGCTGGGCGGTCATGGGCACAGTTGTGCTTGGCAGTCATCTTATTTTATGAATTCACTGCATTAGTGATGCTTGTACTTCAAAAATAAAAATAATATTAAAGAAAATCTTGTGATAAATTTTATTTGTGGTAGAAAAATAAATTTATAGCAAGACAAAATTTTCTACTTTGGTAAAAAGAGATTTAAAATGTGATAGAGGTGAGGAATACCTGTTTATGATTTATTTTGGGAAAAATATGAACTTCAAATGGCAGATGAGATTCAAGAGAGAAATGTCAATATTGACCCTGAAGAAAGGGCAGCCCTGAGTTTTCAACTGGCAGTGAAAGCAGTTGTGTCCCTTTGCTGTCAGGAGGAGGTTCTGGGTTACCGTCAGAAGTCTCAGGGAAATGTGAGTTGAGTTAACAGCAGCTGACCCAAAAGCAATGAGATAGTTGTGGTTACAAAAAAATAAAGGAACCACTCGAAAGCATCACTGCCACCAGCGTGGGTCCCTGAATATCGTGTGCAAGTCTGGGCCGTGGCAGGGGTTGTTCTGCTCTGCTCTGTGCTGATTTCATTCTGAAGCTTTTACTGGATGTTTTAGAAATGAAGAAAGCTAGCCAACAAAATCAGTGATGTTCTGTAAGCCTTTAACATTGCACCCCTCTCTTCAGGATCCTGTGCTTTTTCTGTTAAAGGGAAGGTTTGATGGAGAGGTGGAGTCTGGATGCAGGACTCCAATGCACACTGGGTGGGTTTGCAGAGGATGCAAAATGAGGAGGAGCTGTTGACTCCCTGGAGGGCAGAGGGGCCTTGCAGAGTGATCTTGACAACCTGGAGGGCTGGGCAATGGCCAGCCGTGCCCTGGGGTGCCCCAGGCCCAGCAGTGCCGGGCGAGGGGAGGGTGGTGCCGCCCTGCTCTGCCTGATGTGGCCTCGCCTCCAGCACTGTGCGGGTTGGGGCAAAATGACATAAAACTGTGAGAGTGTCCAAAGGAGGGCAACAAAGATGGTGAAGGGTCTGGAGGGGAAGACCTGTGAGGAGCGGCTGAGGTCCCTGGGCTGGTTGGGCCCAGAGCAGAGGAGATGAGGGGAGGCCTCATGGCGGCTGCAGCCCTCACAGGGAGCGGAGGGGCAGAGCTGAGCTCTGCTCTGGGGACAGCGACAGGGCCCGAGGGAACGGCATGGAGCTGTCAGGGGAGGGGCAGGTGGGGTGAGGGAAAGGCTCTGCCCAGGGCAATGCTTGAACTGCTCGTGGGTCAGCAGCTTCTGCTTTGGCTGATCTAAAGCGTGAGGCCAGCCAGGCAGGGGCAGCCGGGGCTCTGCCCTTCTGCCCAGCTCTTTGCTGGCTGTTTTGGAGCAGCTGAGTGTCATTGCTGCTGGAGCTGGTGTTGTGGGGGAAGAGGAACTGAAAGAAATGCCGAGGAGAAGGGTTAGTTTCCACCATGCCAAGACTGAAAATCAAAAAGATGAGAGAGAAGTGAGACTTTGAATTGCAAAGAAGAAATGTGTGTATTAAGAGATCTATCATTCACTTTCAACCTCCAACTTAGGCTGAAGTGTTTTGAAACCCTAATAACCCTGCTGGTATTTTTACTTGAGAAGTGCTCTGAGCAAGATATGAAGATGGAGAATGTCTCCTGCCATCCTCACCTCCTCCATTGCTGAGGCTCATTTCGTGTGAACGTCCCTCCCTCGCTCCCAGGGAATGTCCTGGGAGCTGGGCCATGTGCAGACGCTGCTGTGCCTTGCTCTGAGCAGACAGTGTGTTCTCTTCTCCTGGTGCTCCTGATGTGAGTCAGGTGTTTTCCAGAGCCTCGCCTCTGCGGACAGCCTCAGCACTTTGACCTGGTGACTGATATCTTCCCTGCTCCATGCTTCAGCAGGTTCAGGGTTCCATTGGGAGATGCCCCAGCAGCCCCCAAGGCCCACATGTCATGGTGGCAATGTCCCCGCAGGTGGCCCAGGCCTGGCTGGCTGGAGCAGCTTGAGCAGCCACTGCTGAGAGTCCTGCACAGAGCCCTGGGTGCTGGGGCTGCAGGGCTGAGGGAAAAATAAATTGGTATTGCCATGGGCTCGCTCCTCAGCCAGACCTTGCTCCCCTTGCCCTGAAGAGCTCCCTTCTGGCCACCTTGGTGCCCCTCTGGTTCTCCAGCTGTTGGGAGAAAATCGCTTTCCCAAGCTAGGTTAATGTCACAGGATCACAGCATCACAGAATTGCAGGGGTTGGAAGGGACCTTGAGAGATCATCGAGTCCAACCCCCCTGCCAGAGCAGGTTCCCTACAGCAGGTTGCACAGGTGGGCGTCCAGGCGGGTCTTGAATATCTCCAGGGAAGGAGACTCCACACCTCCCTGGGCAGCCTGTGCCAGGGCTCCGTCACCCGCACTGTGAAGAAGTTCTTCCGCATGTTGGTGCGGAACTTCCTGTGCTCCAGCTTAAGGCCATTGCCCCTTGTCCTGTCCCCACTGACCACCGAAAAGAGGTTCCCCACCTCCATTTGCCTCCCGCAACTAAGATACTTACAAACACGGATCAGGTCCCCTCTCAGCCTTCTTTTCTCCAGGCTGAACAGACCCAGCTTACTGAGCCTCTCCTCATAGGGGAGATGCTCCAGGCCCTTGATCATCTTTGTGGCCCTCCGCTGGACTCTTTCCAGGAGGTCCCTGTCTTTCTTATACAGGGGAGCCCAGAACTGGACACAGTACTCCAGCTGAGGCCTGACCAGGGCAGAGTGGAGGGGGAGGATCCCCTCCCTCGACCTGCTGGCAGTGCTCTTTTTAATGCACCCCAGGATCCCATTGGCCTTAACCACCAGGGCACACTGCTGTCAGAAAACAGCAATCTCTTCCCAGTATGTTGCCATTTCTTCTTTGGAGTTGGGGCTGCTCTGGGATGTCAGTAGCACTGCCTGTGCCTAGGAGTGGCTGCATGCCCAGCTGAGAGGTCTGCTCCTGGCTCCTGCCGGTGCGTTGCTGCTGTTGGTGCTGCTCCTGGACTAATCCTGGGTGATCAGCTGTCCCCTTCTTTTCTGCCTTCTGAAACAGAATACCTGTTCAAAGAGCAGTGGTTCTCATAGCAAGTGTTAGGGGATAAACTTTTCATTTTTTCTCCAGTGCTTATGGTAGCTAAAAGCTGTTTCCAGGAAGCATGATAGGCAGTCCGCTGCAAAAAGGGCTTCTTAACCTTACCTAAATAACATCCTTTTTTAAAATATAGAGATGACCAGAGTTAACAGTGAAGCTAACAACAAGGTCCCCCAGTGAGCAAGGCCTTGATAGGCCACAGTAAGGTTGGAGTATGGCTATGTTGTTCCTCTTGTAGACACCAGTGTGTCATTTTTTTTCCTGAAATAACATATTATTCATTCAGAAAGAAAATCAGCGTTCAAGCTAGACTTCTGTGAAACTGAGGCTGACACATTTAATGGAGTTGGAAACCATCTAGGTTGCTCTGCCCATCAGTGTATCTCCACAACTGTGTTCTCACCGGATTTTTGTAGAGAACTGTTTCATCCCACCCCTTTCATTCTGCAATTACATAAGTTAGGTATGGTTTGCCCCTAAAAACATGTTCTCGTTTTCTTTGTGGTGTTCTGTGAATACAATGTGGTGTTTGAGGTACGTTCGGGTCCTTTCTCCACTGGGTGCTTCATAGAAACGTCGGTGCCTTGTTTTGTTCTTCATGGTCTTACAGAATTTGAATGGTCTTGCAAAAGCCAGTAAGACTATGGGAGTTTTTATTTTTCTTCCATGTAAAGAAGTTGTTAATTGAAAAACAACGTGCTTGTGCAGCTGGTCTTGAAATCTCAGATGGATATTTGGTTTATACTGTGGGATTTTGTTTTGGAAACATCATTCTTGTTACTGGCAGTGTAAAATATTGAAAAATGAAGTTATAGGTGCTAACAAGCATTTCAAGCATGCCTCCTAGCACTGTTTGCCTTCATACACAGAAAAATTCCAGTCTCGAAGTCAGCAGAACTTTGCAGTACTTTCAGCAGGATGCCCTTGTGCACCTTTTAAAGCTGGCAGCTTGTTGCCATTATTCATTACCGATATTTTGGTCTAACACTTCATTCCTTCTGCAAGCAAAATTCCCGTTGGCTTTGGGGGAATCTTGGAATACCAAGGAGCCTTGGCTCTGTTGTCTGTACTCACTCTACCAGTAATATGGAAAGCCCTAGACTTGTGATTTTCAGGCAGGTACACGACATGACTCATGTCTGGCTCCATTACGGGAGAGGCAAATGCATCAGCAGCATTACTAATAAGAACAGAGGGCTTGCATAATAAAAGTGTGCACCTGTGTGTGTGTGCTAAGCTGAAAACAGCCTGCTGAAGTATGTCCAAACAAACCACGTTTCTCATCTCTGTTGAGTAAAATAGCTACAATGCACAGAGCATGAAAGAAAAAACGGAATGTTTTGCTCCAGTTTGCTACATTGCACTTCATGTTTTCAGTCCATTTCCAGAATAAAAAGACCAGCATGTTTTAAAAACACCATTAATTTTCTTTATATCTGAAGATGCTAATTGTAAAGATATTCTACATTATTCATAAGATTATTAAACTTCCAATAGAGGTTGTTACAGTGAACACATAGCAATTTTAAAAGTATGACTCCAGAAAATTGTATCAGAATGTTTATCAGAATGTCTGAATTTCAAAGAGAAGGGCTAAGTTTTGTAATATGTTTTGTTGAGCCCTCCCATCCCAGCCCATTCTGCATCTATTGCATTGCTCTTATTTTGTAATTTAACTGCGTGTTGTCTGCTTTTTTTGAAGTGAAATAAGATCATGTGAGCATAAAAGGCATAAAGTATTTTATGATAAATCCATTCATTCACGATTAAATCCTGTTTTTCATTACTGCTATCTGATATTGTCTGTGTTGCCTGACAGAATGTTTGAACATTCAAAAATAGAGTTGAAATCTCAAATCCTGGAGGAAATATATGTATATTCAAATAGGAAAATTCATTTTTCTGTTTATATGAGACAGTGATCTTTATAGGTATATATATAGTTATGTAATTGTTTACTGTGGTGTAGAATTCTTGCTAGGCATTTAACATGGTTCCTTGACTCTGGCTCCGAGAAGCCTTTTCACATCCTGTGAGAGTTCCCTGCCTAACAGAAGACTGTTGGTCACACTTCAGTTTATTATTTCTGCCTTCTTCATTGTCTGCAAGGAAATATCTCATGCATATAAATCAAGTTCAGGTGATGTTTGTGCAGTTACAGCTGGACAAAGTGATTTATCTCGGTTCACTCTCGTCCGTTCTTTCTGCTTCTTTGCAGCAGCATCTCTGGCTGTATTTGGGATGACCTGCTTTCTTGTTAGTCATTTTCCTTCAGAATTAGGGCGATATTAGCATATATTGTGTTACATTGGTATTTAATTGTTCTCGGAGTTCTGTGCGTTCACAGCTAGATGTACAGCCTGAATTTAATGCTTGGTGCCGATGGATTTGTATCCTGTCTTGCTAACTGTTGCTTATAATACTTAAAATATTCGTAGTATTACCATTCAGAAAATGTAGCTATAAATTTAGACCTGATTCTTTCTTCTCCTAATATCTTGGTAGGTTTGACAACCAGCTTGATTCTAAGCTTACTTTCAACAGCGACCGGAAAAGATTCTTTTTTCTTGGTTTTTATTTTGGCCTTGTTTTTAAAGACTCAGAAGCTGCTCAAATATGTAACTACAGGTTGTAAAATGGGCAACCTTCCATTGACCCTCGTTTTGTTGTTAGCAATGAATTCACAGGAGGGAAAGTGTGTGTAGGAATGCCCGCGAGTGCATGCTGAGGGCTTTTTGACTCGGCATTCTGCTGCTCTGCCTTTCAAGATTTCAGACCCAGTACTCATCCTGAGCTCAAACAACGGACTCCTGAAGCCAGGACCTTTTCAGACCATGTGAGATAAATTCCCCTTGAGGATGCTCGGGTGTGTGAGCACACACACTGCGTGTTGTACCAGCAAGGCAGAAGGTACGCATGCTATGCTGGAGACGTTCATGCTCTGATGTGGGATTTCCAGTAGCCCTTAAAGCTCTTCCTGGGTCACAGACCTGGCCTGAAGACACTGAAATCCCATTGCAATGGTTTTTTTGGATAACTGAAGCAGCATAGGGCTGCTGTTAGGGCTTATGTAAAATGGGAGGCTGAGGGAGGACATCCTTCCCCCGCCCCGCCGCACGCAGAGATCCCATCTGGGCACGCGGGCTGGGCTCCAGAGAGGGCTTGGAGCGGGGCCAGGAGATGCTGCAGAAACCTTGAGGCAAACACAGCAAAGCAGAACCAAGCGAAGCCTGGCGGCACCAGCGATGCGTTCGGTGACACAAGGGGCTTTAATGTGCGTGGTGCTCCGGAGCTTTAAATCCCTCCAGTCAGCGTGGGAAGTTTGGGAAAGGGGTAAATTCTAGGTGTTTGGTTAAAACCTTATGCCTTGTTTTGAAGGGTAGTTCTTCTTACTGTCAAATACTGGCTTCTGGAGCAATGCTCTTTTTATGCTTTTGATTAGTTAATTTATTTCTCCCAGTAGGACTGAGCAAGAGAGAAAAGAGAAGCTTACACAGCCATCCTTATCCAGCTTAGTTCTGATTTCTAACAATTTGGAAGTTTTTTCTTTGAAAAGTCATTTTCTGAGACCTTTGAAGTCGACAGTTACTTAGGAAAGCAAGAACTGTTTTTCTGTTCTTTTCTGGGGGGGGATGCTTTTAAACTATTGATTTTATTCTCAGGGTAACACATTTTTTTATTTCAAAACGTATCTATAGGTCCAAATTAGACCTCATCTGGTGCTTCCACAACTCTCTTACTTTGTATTCTGTTTATGTTACCTAGTCAAATAATGTTATTTCAGTCCTAACATCAATCAAGTTATCAATTAACCTAGTTATCCATCCAGCATAATTCTGTTTATAACAAAACACAACCCAACTTACTTGGATATGAGCAAGAGCTAAGCAGAAGACTTCTAATGAATTTTGCACTTGCAGATCATCCCGATTTCCATTGCTCTCACTGAGGTGTCCCTTCATGGTCAGCTAGTAACCTCAGTCCTCTGTTTCTCGTGTGCTGGGTCCAAAACTGATCCAGATCCCAACCTGGAGTGCTCTGTCTTTCAGTTAAAGATGTTATTGCTCTGAGAAGAAGGTGTTTGAGGGAGCCAGGCATTCTGAATGGAAATCGCAGGCTCCTTTTTGTACAAAAATCAGTCAGGTTTCTTTGTCATCTGTTCCTGCTCTTCCAGACCTCGCTATTGTATGGCAAATACCCACAGGATAAGATCTGTGAATTTAAAGGTCATTCTCAAATGGTTATCAGGTAGCACTTCTTGGTGAAAAAATCGCATCACGTGGCTTTGAGAGCTTTGCATATGGCAATCTTTTTGGAAGGTGTTATAATAGAAAGAGGTAAAACTGCACTTTGAAACCTGGGGGTTTAAAGTTATGTCCCTAAATACTCATCTGGGTTTGCTCAGTAGACCTGGCCGGATATTTCAGGGCTCCAGAGCAACCCAAAATCCCTGCTAAATTGCTCAGCAACTGTGGATTTGTTACTAAAACAAGCCAGTAATTCCCACAGATCATCTAAAAACTTACTGAGATTTGGAATTTTGTAATATTCTTCTATCTCACTTTGCACGCTGATTGTGCTTTATCTAAAGTAGGGATTACAGATATTTATCATTGATCTTCATTTCTAGTTGCTGAGTTGCCTTCCAGGAATTGAAGGTCATGTCACTGATGTAAATGCTGTTAGGAGTTAAACATAATGGATCCGCCATCAGAATGGACCCTGTCTCCATTCCTCCTATTTTCATGCATTTATATGTATTTAATACCATTTATTTTGTCAGTCTTTCTTCTGTTGTTTTTCGTTGTAGTTGCAGTCAAGTTTCAGTGTTTTCCAGCAAATGATGCTCTGAAAAGAATCTGTGTTGTGTTGTTCTGAGGGCATCGCAAGTGGCAGCAGCGTGACTGGAGATGAAGAGGAGGAAGAGCTGCTGGAAGAGGGGACTGAGCATATCCAGGCACTGAATTCTTTCCGAGGTCGTTTCTGGGTGGTTCCTCCTGGCTGCCGAGGGCAGCAGCATCCAGCAAAGTCACAGCATGCCAGCGTACGTGTTGGGAGGCTCTGCTGGGTCTTTTGTATTTGGATGAGATCAGAAGGGAGCAGAAAAGTTAAGCAGCCTTTCTGAAAATGGATTGTAATTATCATATTGGTATCAAATATTTTTATGCTACTTCTTTCAGCTTAAATTGGGAACTGGAAGTCTCTAGGGCACGAACAATTAATACTTAATGAAGAGCAGTTGCAAAACTAGTAAGTTTTTGTTGATCAGAACATTTCAAAGATTCACAGTAGTAATCCAAATGGGAGCATTTTAACTGGGATGAAAGTGTGTGGAAAAAAGAAATCAAATGAAACAAAGACTTGTTGCAAGCTGTTTTCCATTGCTTTCCTGATGGGTTGCATCCATTGTATTTGTAATGGTCTTGCTGGGCTGCCTTGTACATCAGTGTGTTCCTGAAGTGAGCTGCTCTTTTAGCAAACCCAACAGTCCCACTTCTGTCCAGCACCTCAGGCAGGTGGTAAGATGGGCAGCGCACTGTTCGTCATCAAATATACATGAGGTTGTTTTAAAATATTGCTAGGTGGTGGCAGGTGGGTAAGAATGAATCATGTTTCTGCTCTGTTGGAACCAATATTGATTGTTTTTCTCTCTCTCTTCATCAGCCAGTGGATAATTTTTGTTAAACCTTGTTGTTAATGCTGAGCAGCAGACAGCACCTGTTCTTTTACCCTCTTTTTTCCAATTCCACAATGTAACAAAAGCATTGTCTCGCAGTGAGAGGTTTCCTAGAAGTTGGCCCTATAACATTTCTAGAACTGTCTGTGGGCTCTGAGTTGCTGCCTCCTGTTATGGGGGGCAGGCAGGGTGGCCTTGCTGAAACAGGGAGCTTGGGGAAGGCCTTCTCAGGAGAGCTGCAGGTGCTCCTTTCAGGATTTCTGGGTGGTCAGGGCAGTTTTCCGGAGCTGGGAAATGTTTCCTGATTCAACTGTAAAGAAAAGTCCTGCTTCTGCAGAGGCTGTGCTTTCTATCAATCGAACTCCCAAAAGCTTATGCATATTTTGCATCGAAAACAGAAGGAAAAATCTTATGCTGGCATTAGCGATTGTCTCCACTAAACAATTTGAAGAGTGGCACAGTATTTAAGAAAACTTAATCCCAGAGAGTCAGCACGCTCAGAATGTGCCTCTGCCATTTCTGTGTAAAGCAGAAAGGCATTTAGCAATTCCTTCTCTCCCACCAACGTGCTAACAACATCTGAAGGCTGCTGTATCCCGTCACAGAGGTGGCTGTGTGCGCTGTCTGTACCGAGCTTCGCTCTGTTACCGTTGTTAAGAAATCTTGCACAGTGAACAATGAACAACTTTTTAATACACATCTCCTTTTCACACATCTCCTGCTTGCAGGTGCTGTTACTCATTCCTGCTTACAGTATTGCAAGGTGGACGAGAAGATAGGATCAGTGCCCGAGCTACATGGCTAGAGTGTTAAGGTTGTAGTGAGAGTCTGGGTTGTTAGCGCAGAAGTCCCCCTGCACAGGCATTAGTGGTTCTCCACTGTACTTGGTTTCCTAAAGGCTGAATAAAATAGCAGGATAATTCTAATACTTACGTGGATGCAGCTGTGCGTGGAATCTCAAATCATGGGTTTATAGGATTATTGTAGCATTGCTTATGGGAAGGTTTTATCAATTATAAGTTGTACTGATAGCATATTTATGGACAGTTTGGTTAGGGATGAATTACTAACAGTGTAAATAAATGTATAGTTTTGAAGCGCTGTTGTCTTCACTGTGAGTCATGAGGCTTTATTCAGGCAGCTGAGAAAAGACAGATGCCATCACAGTGAGTAGATACCTCTGCGAGTGCCATCGTGGTGTTCCTCAGCCTCTCTGTTCTGCACGTGCTGCTGCTGGTGGGTTTTCATCGTTTGCCTCTCACTTTGCTCTGCCTGTGCAGATGCCGCAGCCCTTCTGCCTCCCCAGCAGAACAGCTGAGGCTTGGTGCTCTCAAGGAGGTAGCAGTTGATTTAACAATGGTTAAAACTCAGCTGACCCCCAAAAGTAAAACAAAATTACAGATCCTTGGGCAGGGGAGCAAGTTGTTGTGCCCTTTCTGGAAGAAACTGAGGGTAGAAAATAACATACTTTTTCTCAAAGTGGACAACAGAGAAGAAATGGGTATGAGGAGGCTTGTTCAGAGTTGGCTGAATTTCAAACAAAATCTCTGACATGAAGAAAAATGTTTTACCCAAAATGTAAACAAGGGAGATCTTCTGAAGGGTGTTACCTTTTCCTACTCAAAAAAACCCCATAACCCACCAGCGTGGTGTTCTAGGCTCTGAGAAGTCTGGAGGTGGCATCCACGTGTGTTTTGAAGTGGCTGGCTATTCACAGGTACAACAAATTAGCACCTTTGCAAATCTGTACTGCCCAGCAGTGATTGCAGAAGGAAGGAAGGATGTAATTTAGTGAAAAAAATGGATTTGAAGTCATTAATTTTCCATTTCTGTTGTGATGGTCATCAGCAGTTTGTCTACAACTAGCAAGCTGGCTAACAGCGGGGAGCGTGGAGCAGCTCTGCGCTGCGTGTTGGTCAGCATCCCTTCCTCCTGCCCCTCCAGATCCAGGGGGAGAGGAGCAGGAACCCCACATGGGCTGGGGAAGATTCATTTCCATACGAAACACAGCTAAAATCCATCTTAATGCATCACGGGTAGTGATGTATTGGTGAGAGCAAGTTTAATGAAAAGCTGTCTTATGCATTTACAGGATAACATTGTTCCTGTAATTGGGCACTGAAAGCAGCCCTTGTTATTTGTTGCAATGGGGGCCATAGAAAAGACAAGATAAAGAAGGTAGGTCAGGGAATGATGATGGAGCCTTTAAAAAAGATTTAAAATAGAAACAATACACGCAAACACTTCCAATTACAGCATGGTGCATGAATGGTATCAGTGCTAATGTGTAGTCAGCAGTCTGAAAGTTATTGTAACAGAGCATGTGTTCAGCACCTAGACTGAGTTTTATAGAGCCCGCTCAACCGAATCAACCAAATAATACTTGAGAGAAAGAAGAGAATGGATAATAAATATGTTTGAAGTGCAGTGCATAATAGACTGCTTTTTCTGAAGCTATACTTGAGGATTTTCTTGCCATTTCAACACTGAATAATGCAGTGTTCCTTACGGTGCCAAAACCTGTGTTGTTCTACCAAGAGGAGATACAGGATGGGCTGTGGGGCTGAAAGGGGTGGTGATGTCAGCAGGGTGAAGTACTAAATGTTAGGACAGAGTTAATTTTCATAAGGGGAGAAAGAAAAAATTCCTCAATTTCTCTTAATTCTTTGACTTGGCAGTAATAATCATTTAAAATAACATCAGTTTTTTTTTCTCAGAAGTTTGTAGTGTTCCACTGCCTCTCTGGTTTCCATCAGGACATATGCTTGGACGCAAAAGCAAATCAGAGAATGTTGCTTCCTCTGAATGCCACTGTCTAAAAATTGACGTTCTAGCTCCTGTTGGTCATGTGTAATGCCCTTGCCTATTCCAGGGGGACCTAGCAACAGTAGAAGTGACACCTACCTGCTCTAGGAAGGGTTTCAGTATAAAGCGTTCCTGTTCCAATTACAGTATGTAATGTTCTGTATGCTGCATGGGTGTGTAGTGTTAATTTGTCTTAATTATAGTGGGCTGTGTTCTCAAAAGTGAAATATTAATACAGTTTGCTTTTTAATTTATGCTGGACAGACTCCTTTAGTGCCTAACACATTATGTATACATAGTTTAAAGTGTTGCAACTGTTGAATGTGTATTAATAGTTATTATCCTCACATTTCCCATTTATGCTAAGAAAAGCACAGCTCTTGCTGTGTTCATCGAGTTGCCTGCCCATCTTGTCCATAATGTATGGATCTGTCACTAATTCTAGTTTCTCATTATGCTGTCCAGAACCTCTGTAGAAGTGCATACAAAAGAATAAATCTTTAAAAGGGGGTGGATGGAAGTGGGTGGAGCAGTACTTTGTTTGGAAGAAGATCCTCGCGCAGGGCTGTGTCAGTGTGCTGAGCATAGGCCATGGCTGGCCAAGCCCATTCCTACCCATTTCGACGTATATGAAGGGACTCTGAACATGCTGTTGTGCTGCTGTTGTGCTACGTTATGTACAAACCAGGTGTGGAAATGATTATGTTAGTAGAGAGCAGAGGAATTGGAATCTACAGAGTCCTGCCATTTAGAGCGCTTTTATCGATGAGGCCTTGATAACGTTTGTATTTCTGCAGTTAGAAGTCAATAGTTTGATTTTCTTAATAGTTTGATTTTCTTAATAGTTGGATTTTCTTAATAGATTTTCTTAAACTCATCCGTGTAGGATAAACAAGATTAAACACTCAGGAATGGAGAGCCTTGCTCGTAGCAGCAGGGAGGCTTTCTTGTTCAGGAGAAATAACCAGCCACTATTTTTATCCTTTTAATTGCAAGAATTCTTAAATAATTACTGAAAAAAACTTTGCATAAAGCTGTCAGTGAGCCCTTTCATTTCACAAAATCCATTCTTACCTCAAAAGCAGAACAGAAATATAAACAGATAATCTGCCGTCCGCACTTTATGTGTCTGCTGGTCTCCGTTAGTGTCACGGAGATGTGTGCTGTGGTATTAGCAGGTCTGGCATGGATTACTTTCAAATTCATTCTGTTTGTTTGGACTCCCATCTCCTGGGCCTGAGCAGTGATATAATTACTGCTGTTTCCCCTTGGAGAAAAAAATCCCTGAAGGAAAGGAGCCTGCAGTCCCCTTATTTTACAGCCATGCTTTCTGTCTGCATTATGTTCCTGCGTTTCACTTTGATTGAAAATGCCTTTTTTTTCCCCCCCACAATTTGTATTTCACTTCTTTCTCTTTGAAATAAAGCATTATTTGTATCTTTAATGCATATAATTTCTTTAAGATTTTCCATGTTCCGTTGGGAGATATTGATTTATGTTTATCTAAATGCAGGGTTGAAATTCAGCATATTTGTACGTGCCGTTGCCATTTAATTGTAGGGAGCGCGGAGCCGTTTTCAGATCTTACAAAATCAGGTTCTTATTCTTGAAATGTGACCAATTATCTCCTACAGCCCTTTGTGGGTGTGGGTTTGCATGGAACGTGGCACAGCAAGAGGTGATGTGTGAGCTCTCTTGTGAGCAATATGCATTGTATTTTTGAAGTGCCCACTGACAGGTGCTGCCAGCATTGGGCAGAAAGTGGAGACTGAGAAGGTATTGGAAGGAGGAGCCTAAAATCTTACGTGCCATGGGTTTGTAAGTAAGTATTCATTAATATCTTAGTGTTGTGGGCACAATCACACATGTTTATTTTTCATACTTGTAAGATTTTAGCAATTCCTGCTTTGTAGCCCATAGCACTGGGCCATTCTAGCAATGTTTTAAAGGCGGTAGGCACTCAGACTGTTCTTTGTTTTAGTTAAATTCTAGAACAATGTCGAATGTTTTCTGCTGCTGCTTCCAAAGACATTCGAGGTGGATAATTCCCATCTGACTGCCACAATATTTTCAATAACTGGGGAACAGCTCATCTAGATGTTGGCAGCCATAGTGGCAGCACAGGAGGATGCGCATGGCACGGCCGCTGCACCTTGCTTCTTGGGAGAACTTCCAGCTGTGCTTTTTCTATCATTCCTTTCTCCATGACATTCAGGGGCAGTTTTCCATCAGGAGGCAAGGAGCAGTGTCTCGAGGCAGCCCAGATTAAGAACGGCAGAGCTCGAGCCCCTCTCCAGGGCTCCAGGTGTTTTCTTGTCCTTTGGCACTGCAAGTCAGGTTCTTTTTTTTCTTTTTTCAGCATGAAATCCGAAGTGCAGTTGTTGAAATGTAGAAAGTTGTAGTAAATAAGAAGCATAAAAATGAGGATAAACCTCAAAAACTAATTGTATGTAGTAGTGAGCTGCTAAAGCCGTTCAGCGGTTCCTGTCATGAGTCTTTAATTACAGAAGTTAAAAGGTTGCTACTTGTGATTTTCCAGATGATTGAAGGCATTCAGAGCTTTTCATGTCGGTGCCACTTCTCGACTCTCCTCCCACCTCTATTTGTTCATTCTCCTTTGGTCGCCTCTGTGCGTGAGTCAGGGAGAGATGAAAAGAAATAATTATCAAAGCAGAAGAACACGGAGGGAACAAATGAGGTATTTTAAAAAATATTGTCAGATTCTGAGCTATATTTAGCACTCCTGTAGCGTGCCAGAACAGTGATGTGCATTATATTTTGAGTTAACACATATTTGCAAGTCACACAATACTAAGAATATTCCTCAAAAGCATTTATTGATCCAGCTCAAAACGTGCAAAAGAGGGAAGCTTTTAGATCAAACAGCCTGAATTTTTTATGTTTTGGGATCCTTGCGCCTTCCTCCTATTCTCAGCCTTTTAAACTTGTGTTCATTGACTCTCTACCAAGAATTTCATTTATTCCATACGGATTTTCGTGGCGACGCATTGATTCGTTTTCTCCTCTGGCGGAGGCCTCGTTGGCTGCCGACCCCTCCTGCGATGAGGCCTGCCTTCTGCCTGTTTGAGCAAGAGCTTAGGGAGCTGCCTTTCCTGCGTATGGAGGGATTGTATTCAACTTTGTCCTTGACTGAAGAAGAATTTAAATAGATATGTGTCTCAAGGTCCTAGCTTTGAGCTAAACCGCGGCTGTGAAGTGGCTCTGCCATGGCACAAGGAGAACTTTGGGGCTGTTGGGCCTCTGAAGCCTGGTGGTGTCCTGGGAAGGGGAGTGTTCACATGGAGTTTTTGGCTCGAGATCCGATGCAGAGTGCTGCTTCTGTTTCAGTCCCATGACAGGCTGCTCACCTGCATGCCCCGTTACTGTGCTTTCGTGTCTGAAGGGTGCGATGCCATCTGTGTGTCAGATTTTGCTGGGCTGCGTCTCCTTACGCCTGTCATCAGGCACCTTCCCCCTTCCTTCCCAGGGACTGTTCTGCCTTAGTTCTCAGCTTCCATGCATACAGTTCGCCTATCTGGCTTTTTTGGTTTTGTTGTGGCTTTTTTCTTCTAAATTCCATTTAACAGCTTGGCAATGAAGATGGTTTTGGTGCTGGACGCCTTTCAGGCAAGGCCTGCAGCAAGGCTTACCTGCCTCGTAGCTAGCCCAGGCCCCAGGTTCTGCTGAGGAAATGAACCTGCTTAAGGAATCACTAAGTAGTAGTGACAGTTTATAATAGCAATAACTAGGATCCAGTAAAAGTATTTAATAATCTCTCATTTTCTTCTTTTCAAATATTGCACTTTTTAGGGACAGACATCAGCTGCAATGGGAATGACTAAAAGGGATTATAAATAAAAAGGAAACTGGCATTTTGGTTTCTGTTGTCCAAATGGATGCATAAAAAATGACACCACGTAACTAACAATAAGAGACGGGGTGTCAATTTGTATTTAAATGATTGCAAATTCTGTTTCCTCTGCATAAAACCAAATCTTTTCTGTCCACTTGCCTCTGCTACTGAGGTGTTTTGCAGTGCTAAATCGTTTCAGCATACTGCTTTTGTTTCCCTATTACGGATTTTGTTTGGGTTTGACTGACAACTTGAACCCAGAACTGTTTCTGGAAGTTGCTGTTTTCAGACTGATGGGTCTGTAAATATCCTGAGGAAGTTTCTGCACAAAAATACCCAGTTTTATTTAGGATGGAGCTGTGCAAATAGGGAAGAATAAAATCTGTGCTAAGTCAGTTTAATTACAGATTAAGTGGAGGGATTTAAAAATAGCTTGTCTCAGATGGCATTTGATAAAGGTAATTAAAGCATGAAGAGTAATGATAAAAACCTTTTGTTCTGCTGCTCTCCTGTAGTGCTTCGGGCTTAATGTTTTACAATCAAAACACTTGTTTCTGGCCTGGAAACCTCGCTGTGATGGAAATGCCTTGTCTGCTGCAGAAATGGAAAAAATCTTGTTAGTCTCCTCTAAAGGTACACATCTCTGAAGAACTAGGCTCTTTCAAGAGGTATTGACTTGGAGCTCGGTGTGTTTTAACCACTCCTTTAACCAAGCCTGGAGAGCTTGCTCCCTTTTTCTAAACCCTTGGTGGCTGCGGTGTTGGAGATGGAGGCAGCCTCGGTGTTATCCAGGGGCAGGAGAACAGTCCATGGGCACAAACTGCAACAGAGGAGATTCTGTTGATTATAATAACTTTTCTTCTTCATTGAACGTTAGGACAAGCACCTGCCAGAAGCTGCTGAATCTCCATCCCTGGAGATGCTCAGCCGCTGCCTGAGCCTGGTCCTGAGCAGCTTGGGGCAGGACCAGAGAGGACCAGGCAATCTCCAGAGCTGCCTTCCGACCTCAGCAGCTCTGTAATTCTCTGTTGGTTGAGGAATGCTATCACTGCAGGAATGTGGCTGTATATTTCCATCGTGGTAAGAATTTTTAAGCCTTGTTGATTGTACCTCACGTTGCCCATGGATTCGTATTTCTCCATGCTTAGAAGAAACCTCGTGTGCTTCTTGGCTTATTCAGACAGATGCCTTTATCTTTTCAAGGATGAGATGAGAGTTCTGCAGAGGATGAGTTGTCTGAAATTCGGCAATCTGAACATATAATTGAAAAAAAAATCTTTGATAGTCACTTAGGAGAAACTAAAATTCTGCCAGCTGCCTGGGGAGAGGCAGTGAGCGCTCCTGTTGCGCTGGCTCTGCCGTTGAGGAGAATTCTCATGTGAAGGAAAAGTGGATATTTAAAGTGTCAAGATGGTGTAAGTTAACAATACGTGGGCTAAAGTATGCTCAAGATTACCTTGTCAGAAAGATTACCTTGTGAGAAGTAAATGTGAGTATTTGCTATCTCCTCCTACTGACTTGTTCTGTAGCTGCTGCGGTGACGGCCGCCCGCTCGGCGCCTGGCCCTGCGCTCACACGGAGCCGGCTGCCTGCGTGCTCACAGCGGGAGCGCGGGGCCTCGGCGGGGCCTGGCTGCCTCGGGGAAGAGAGAGCGACCTGGAGGTGCTGTCCTCAGCACAGCAGGTGATTTGAAACCGAAGTTAGGAGCCTAATTCCTGAGCAGGATCTTCATTTCCCACCTCAGGGTTTCTTCTTCCCTTCTCCAGAATTCTAATCCTTGTAGCAGAAGTCCCAAATAGAAGCAGAGCCAGGACAAGCTGCAGTGGGTGTCTGAGGGGCTCGTCCAGGAGATGGAGAGGGGACATGTGGTCTGGGGGTCCCCCATCGCAGCATCCTTCCTGGGGCAGTGCTGTCACTATCAAGTACTGTCAAGATGGAGTCACTCCATCAGGGCAGCTGCATCTTGGTCTGGTGAAGGCTTGGAGACCTCCAAGGTGGTTTTGAATCTGCTCCAGGTGAGCTGTTGTGCCGGTGCCCTGCCCTCCCGACGTCCTGTTGATGCACAGCATGTTCAAGGTGCAGCATCACCAGTGCTGCGTGCAGAAGAATGCTTGCTTCCCTTGGTCTGCTCTGTGAAGTATTTGCACAGATTAGCAGAGAAAGGAGAGCTCCATTTTGAAAGCATTAGGAATATTGAGGAATGAAATTTTGCAATCTGAGAAATGTTCTCAAAATTACAATGTTTAAAAACAAAGCATGCTTGCTCAGTCTATTGATAACAACTCTGCAAACATGGGTTTGTAAATGCAAGAAACATGTTGTTGAATTTTGTGTAATTTCTGAATGGTGTCAAAATCTTTGTGTAGAGACAGCTTTTACTTCAGAGCTGTAAGGCCACAGCCGTGCTGCTTCAGTGCCAGTTCTGCTGCTGCCCACAGGGAAAGCAGAGTCAAGCCCAGAAGTATGCAACCATGAAAGAGAGGAGGCAAGAAAAAACAAATACCACGACTTTTTTCCCAAATTAGCTACATCATTTGGCAATGGCAGACAGTAATTTTGTAGTCCATTTCATTGCATTTTGTTTCCTAGTGAATATCAGCCCTGTTGGACATGAGTGCTCCTGGCTGTCACCTGCATCCTGGGCGCTGTGTGAGGGATGCTGCACGCCTAGCAGCATCATGCCTGCTGCTTGCTTCTGAGCAGCTGAGCGACGGGAGAGATGCTGCCTGGTCCTTCCTCTGCCTGGGAACAGCAGGGAGAGGGGCTGTGCCCGGTGCTGGGCCCCGCTGCCATGGGGATGGGCAAACCCCCGTGCCTCGGCGCTCCAGCCTGGCTGCTGACTCACACAGAGGGCTAGGCTTGGCTCCCCAGCTGGATTATTTTTGGCTACTGCAGCTGGTATATGAGGTTTATTTTTATCTATTACTAATTTCTCTGTAACCAAAAGCAAGAACGGTGTCATCGTGAAGAACTGTGTGTGAATGTTAAGTGCCTGCAGACTGCGCGGCGTTATTAATTATCCTTTGGAGGTTCTCTCAGCATCCACCCGCTTCCTGTACAGTAAGGGATCTCATCCCAGGAGCTCATTACAGCGGGAGCAGCGTGCTGCTCACCTCATTAGCTGCCTCTCGCCGGGCACTGCGTGCCCGTGGGCCCCGGGGCTGGCAGAGCGCGGTGCCGGCAGTGCCACGGGCACGGGGACAGGCGGGCAGCTGGCACGGCCCTATTTATAGCTCCAGCCCATCTGCCCGGGCTGCTGCCAGCTATTAGGAGACCGAGCAGACAATCAGAGGGATAAAGGCGGCATTTGCATTCTGCTAAAGCCTCCCTGGAAATGCAGAAGTCTCCGCTCGCATTGATTTCTGCAGTTTGCAAACAGAAGCAGCTATTTTCTCCTCTCCATCTCTGCCCCGTCCCCGCCCAGCACCCTGCAAACCCTCTGCAGAAGGCTCCCTCCCAGCTCCAGGCACTGCCCCTGGCTGAGCCCGAGGAGCTGATGGTGCTGTGGAAGTTGTGCTGCCATGGCAACTCAGCACACGGAATTTTAATTGCCAGGCACAATATATGTTTATGAAAGTAATTAATAAAAACGCTGACGGGGATGGTTTTATTACGAGCGTGTCTTTCCTCATGTTTCTCACTCTCGCTGCTTTGCTCAAGAGGAATGCAGCGGGCAGGGCTGTTAAGGTGGCTAATTGCACTGTTTTCATCATGAGCGTTTTGTGCAGATGAGATGAAGCCTTGTTTGCTCAGTGTTTAACCTGGGCGCGTACGGTTGGCTTTGGTTTTGAAGGCGTTCACACTGAAAGCTGTAAACAGTTTTTTGTAGCAGAGCAGTGAAACTTGTGCAGGCAGACGCATGCAAGCCTGAAAATCCTGGCTTTGGGCTGATGGAGTCTGTGTGAAAGGCAGAACAAAGAGAGATTATTTAAGTTTTCTGTTAGCCACGCCAACTCCTATTATTACTGTTGCCTTTTGCTGTTTCGTGTGCTTGCCGGGTGCTCGGCCCAGCACCTGGGCTGTGCTGAGCCTCTCCCCTCGGAGCAGCACGCAGCACAGCCATGCTTCCCTGGGACAGAGCGGGGCTGGGGCAGCCGTGCTGGCGGTGGCTGCGGTGGAGGCACGATGCTCCGGGGCAGTCCATGCTGGGGTGAATTCCCTTCTTCCGTCCCATTCGACAGCCCAAGTCTGGTCTATGTTTTTGGTACTGATTTTTGCTTCTGCCTGTAAGCCAGGCACAAGTTATATCTGCTTGTGAATAGCTACTATTAGTTATTAGGAAGTATTTTATATTTTTGTTTCGAGAAGGATTAAAGACAACCTAGCAGAAACAGAGGCTACGTAGTTTTGCATTGAGTGAAGCACTGACATGGTGGCCCTGACTTGGTAAGCCTGCGTAGTTATTCCACGTTTTCCTCATTTATCTCTGCCCCTCAAGCATGAAGATTTCAGTGCTGTAGCTGCTAGTAAAGTGAAATGTCATCTAGCTCATTACCATGATTTTTGGTGGGTACGTGCAATAGATGAATTTAAATGCTAATGAGTGGATTTTTTGTGTGTGGTACCTTGTGAAGTTTCTCTTAAAAGTAAGAAGACTGAACAAGACTTCTTCCTTTGCAGATCAGTAATATGGGATATCCCTTAGACTTTGCATTGGGACAGGAAAGCCACCTACAATTCGATTAAAAATATATGCAGCCTGGTTTGCTACAGCCTTTCTCAGGTGTTCCCAAAGTACTGCCTCAGCTACAATACATTGTGCATTTGAGGTGCTGGCTTAATGGTCTCATTGCTGGGTGATAGCATTCAAATGGCTGGGAAAACAAAAATACATTCTGCTCATTACAGGGTTGTGTATCAAGTTCAACTTCATTAGTTTTGATTAGGACTGAGCCGGTGCCATCTGTGCTGTCAGTATTGTACATCTCTCACCAAAAGGATGGGCGATCTGAAATCCAATTCTCTCACGGTGTACTGCCCTCTTATTTCATATGGTTTCGTACAAAATTAACTTGGCTGCATTCCATTTCTTTGTAGCTGAGCTTTTTATTTTTGGCTTCAGGTACCTGGCAGCAGAGTCTTGGGGCCAAGTTTTCATCTTCTGTGCCTGAGCGCTTACCCTGAAAAATTATTTTTATGCTTTGTGTGTTGGTTTCAATGGATTATCAAACCTGAGAAATATTGCGCTGTGTTATCACCATGCTTATAAAAAGCATTACAAAAAAAAGTTGTCTGAGATGATACTGGAATGCTTTAGAAGTCTGTGGAAGGGGATGCCTAGCTCGGGCATTGCCCTTTGGCTTCAAGTGGCACTCTGTGCATTTAATCCCCTTTATTTCAAACAGAACTACGATCTCTGATTAGGGTTAAATTGCCATCGCTTGGCCTTGCAAAATCAGGGTATGATACATGAAATGGAGTACAGACAGCACTCATGCGCTCTTGGCCCCAGGCGTTGTGCTGGCCGTGCAGCTTGGAGGTGCGCGCTGCTCCGTGATGGCGGTTGTATCCCTGTCGGTGCAAGGATCGCCCTTTGTAATTCACAGTACACATTCACCGTGTGGTCTCGAACAAATGGCCTCGCAGTGCTGACCGCATGCAGCAGCAGGAGCCAGGCAGCACTGCGAGTGGCTTGAGCCATCCCTTGGTGCTTGGACCTTAAAATGGTGGATGTGATCCGGTGTTACAGTAACACCGAGATGTTTCCGCAGTTCCTGCCGTCACAGAACGCTGTTACCCACTGCTGCTTGAATTTTATCCACTAGGAAAGAACCGTGGAAAAAAACTTCGCTGAAAGCTGCCTTGTGTTTGCACCTGCAGTGAGAACAGTGCACTTCAGTCTGTACAGAAAGTGTCCTTTGGATGCAACGTTTTGGTGTCAGCCATCACGCTGGGTTGTCTCATGAGTCCTGTACAACCTACAGCCAGCCTGGCTGGTCTCCTGCTTTAGGTCTCCTGCTTTAGGCTGTGATCCCTTTTTTTACTGTGGGAAGTGGGAATGCTGTCTTAGCCCATAATGGTGGTGGTTGTGAGCGTTTTCCTCCTCCTTTTTCTTCAGAGGTTTCCCAATACTTTGTATTTCTTTCTCGTAAGTTTCCTGCTCTCGTTCCATCAATTATTGATGAGTTCTCCTCTTGGAGCATTTGTTTGTAATGAATAATTTCAAAGACAAATAAAAGACCCCTCTGCAAATTTAATATATTGCCCTTTTGTAGTGTTTTACATCGCTTTCTTGGAATGGTGCACTGGGAAAAACGGGCCAAGGCAAAAGCTGCTTTGTTTGAAGTTGTATGCGTGATGTGTGTTTCTTCTGTGGAGCTACTGCCACGGCGTATCTGGGATGGCTGAGAATGGCGGGCAGTTGTGTGATTTGCAGATGGAATGACAACTATTTCTTTAAAGTCAGTATTTCATGTATTTAGTATTTTGTTTTCGTGTGTTAAAGGGCATACAAGCAAGAGAGGATAGGTCAGTAAGAATGGAAGGAGCCTATGCTAAGTAAAAAAGAAAAAACACAGACCCACAAGAAATCATCTACTCTCTGAAAATCAAAGTTCGTTATGATAATGTGCTTTTTTTTTTTTTTTTTTTACTTTTTAAATGATGATTGACAGAGTAATATTCTCTCCTAATGAATGTAATTGCAGTCTAAAATGTGGATTGATTAATTGTGGGGGGGGTCGGAGAACTGGGGACGATCAGGGCTGTCCGATGGCATGGCTGTTTCTTGACAACGACAGGTTTGGGCCCTCGCTGGATCATCGTGGCTGCTGCTTTTCCTTTGTGGAGCCCAACCCACAGTGTGATTGCTGGAGGAAGAGACAGCAGGAGGGCAGCTGGGAAGTGCTGGGTTCCCATGTCCCCGACCGCTAGGAACCTGCGCTCCTCGTGCACGTTAGCCAGCACGGCTGAACATTTGCCTTCTTCGTGGCACCCAGAGGGAAATGCCACCAGCCCTGCTCAGTCTGAGTTATCCCAGAAACCCAGCAGAGCCGTGCTGGATGCACGGTGTGCCCTTCCTGCTGCCTGCGGTTGTGGTGGGCTCTTTCAGCAGCGCAGTGCATGATGTAATATGAGCTAACTGAAAAATCACACTCGTGGTGTGTCAGATTTGGTAGCTCTCTGGAGTTTTAAACCCAGAAACTTCTTTTTTCCACGTCATTTAAATTACCCTTTTTTTTTTTTGATTTGTGGCTGGCAGTGGTTCTTAGATTGAGCACACCTTCTGGGTCATTTTTGTACTGCTTTCTTTGAAATGGTAAATTTAACTGGAGGAAAACTGTAGCAACAATTTCAAAATCTGTGTTCAGACTGAACTTCTAAATTTTGTCTTTTTTCCTATGACACAAAGCAAAGCTGAACTAAAAATAGCAAGCAGTGAGCTTTAATGTAGCTAACTGCTGGTTGAGCCACTGCCACACCGCGTGATTTGAAGAGCAAGGTGCAGAGAGATGTAATGGAGTTAGAAAGTTAGATAAAAGCTTTTCCAATTACAAAGCTAGCATCATGTATTAAGTAAATAGCTCCCTACCTTACTCTGAGACACATACTGTAATTTGCTTATTTAAATTCTCATTATTAATAGGGTACCACAGTTCTCTGCTAGCTTTGCAAGAAATCAGGCTTCAAGTCAAATACTTCAGCAATCTGGAGATAAAATCTCTTCTGATTTAGAGAAAACTTGGAAAGAGGAGGCTGCCATGGAGGAGCACTATGTGGAATCAAGGAGTGAGAGGCTCCAGGTGTTTCCTGGATACATATTTTGTGTTGCCTATAAATAGCCATCCATGTTTACACTTTCTGATTCTTTGCAGAAAAAGCTGCTGATACACAATGGAAAACTTTTGTACCCTATTCTGCTTAGAATCATGTGTGGCTTTATGTAATATTTCTGGTGTTTTCCATCTTTTATATTTTATCTTGACAGGCATTTATATATAGGGATGTTGATCTTCTCCCTCTGCTTAACCTCTCCACGAAAGCCAGTGACCCACTTTCTTGTGATGGCAAGTTCAGTTTTCTGTCTTGGCCTTGAGAAGGTGGAAGTGCTGGGAAGGCTCAGGGTTGGCATGTCATCGAATCATAGAATGCTTAGAGTTGGAAGGGACCTTGAAAGGTCACCTAGTCCAACTCCCCTGCAATGTACAGGGACATCTACAGCTAGATCAGGGTGCTCAGAGCTTGGTCCAGCCTGACCTTGAATGTCTCCAGGGACGGGGCTTCCACCACCTCTCTGGACACCCTGTTCCAGTGCTTCACCACCCTTACTGTAAAAAACTTTCTCCTTAAATCCAGCCTAAATCTCCTCTCTTTCTGTTTGAAACCATTCCCCCTTGTCCTATCCCCACAGACCCTGCCAAAGAGTCTGTCCCCCTCTTTCTTATCGCTCCCCTTTAGATATTGAAAGGCAGCTCTCAGGTCACCTCAAAGCCTTCTCTTCTCCAGGCTGCACAGCCCCAGCTCTCTCCTCCTGTCCTCATAGGGGAGGTGTTGCATCCCCTGGATCATTTTTGTGGCCCTGGACGTGCTCCAGCAGGTCCATGTCTCTCCTGTGCTGAGGACTCCGCATCTGGACTCAGATGTCCTGGTCAGCTGATCAGTGGGCACTGTGCCCCGTAAGGAAGCCACTCAGGCTTAGTGAGAATGAAATCCACCCGGTGGACCAGTGGATTGGTAGATTGGGTGGACGTGCCTCCTGGATTATAGTCATAAAGCAGTTTGGAGAGTTTTCCAATGCAGAAATCCACATTGGGAATGTACACCGTAACACTGTTCCATGCTAGGCAGCACAGCCCAAAAGAAATGTGCTGATGCTTTTGTGAGTGGGGGTTGTTTGCATGCGGTGAAGCTGGTCTTGCGGCCAGCAGAAGGGTTGTGTCTTGGAAGTTTTACCACCAAAAGCATTAGATGCCTTTACGAGGCAGCAAAATGAGATGCTGCTCACAACGGGTTGTGCTGCTGGTTCGTCCTTCTGCTCCAAAGATCAAATTGTATTACACTAATGTAACTGGATAGCTGTGTTAAAGTTCTTTCGATGACTTAATGCAGTTTTAATTTTTTCCCCACTTTTTTCTTGTATAAGAAGTAAAGTTTCAGCGACCACCGGTGGCACATGCAGCTTTTGGTAAGCCAGTGCTGGATCTGAGACTCCTTGGGTGAGGAAGGACGTCCTCCATCACTGAGCTAACCTGCACTGGGGGTCCTGCCTGGGGAGGTGCTTACAAAGGAAGGGTTGGCCATTCTGCCACGGCCAGTGTGAGGAGAGCCCAGGCTTGGCACGTTTGGTAGTTCACTGNGCTTGTTCACATTTGTGGGCAATACAGCTAACTTCTGTACGATAGTTTTGCCCTTGTAGTTTACTCCTTGCTTTGAAGCTGGGAAAAAAATGAGTTTGAGAAATGTGCGGTGTTCTCTGGGACTCATTTAATGCTCTGACCGTGTTCTGCACTGCTTGGAAGTGATGATGCACACATTCTTACAAACCTATATGGTGTTCTGTTTTAAAATAGAACTAAATACAGTTTACAGAAAGCAGCTTCATAAATTGCTTTTGACCTTCTAGATTAGACTTCCCACGTTGAACAACCCAAAACTTGGATGGATCTCATTTCTGTGAGCCAAATGATCCGCAGTAACGTAGGCTATTATTGAGGTAAAACGACAGATACCTCAAAGGCTACCAAGCATTCCAGAAGGAACACCCTCTGAAAACAGAAAAAATAGAAATGTTGTTTGACTCATAGCTATTACCTACAGAGAAACATGGATGTGAGACATAAATGGCTGGATGTTGAAATGAATGCGTGGTGAGAGGGAAATGTGGATTCAGAAGCAGTGAGAAGCTGCCTGTGTTGGCAGTGTTCTCTGATATGCATTTAGATGTTTTTAAGTAGTTGTTTCAATTTATATTTCCTTCAGTTTGCAAGGTATCAATTGTGCTTGGTGATGAAAGCTGCAAATACCCTACTGAAACACCGAGTTAAGTTCAGGTGAGCCGAGGTCAGCTGGGCAAGGAATCACACATAATAACCACGTGAGTTCAGAAAGCATCTGTGAAAAAATGTGATGAAGCATCGTGCAGGCTACAGTAGTGCCTGTCAGGAGGAGTAATGAGAACAGCCTGAGCATCTGTAACCTGCACTGCTTTCAGCCTGGGTATAGAGAGTGCCGCAGGGCGTGCCGTGTTCTCTTGCTTTCAGGCTGCGATAACGTGCGGGAAGTGGGCAGCAGTATCTGGAGCTGGCAGGATGCACTCGGCTAATCCCAAAGCAGATCAAGCTGCAGCAGCTTTAAGAAGTTGAAAATTTAACACACATCAGCTGTGTATTGTAGAGTTACAGAATTCTTGATAGCAGGATTGTTTTAATAGCATAGCAGATATTGGTAATAAGAAGGAAAAAGATCCTTTGTGCCAATCTAAGAGCTGTAACTAGATTGTGTAGAATTCTGTAGCCTGCAGAGAACAAAACCAATCTGGATTTTCTTTCAAACTGATTTTCACTGATTGAAATGAAGATATTTGATTTATAGCTTCCTTTTCTGAGCCACTGAGAACTAAATATAACCTCTCTGGTACTTCTCTTTTATCTTCCATCCTTTATCTTGTTTTATTCCCCATTATTTCTTCTCGTTCCTCTCCATTTCATCATCACTTCTTGTCTTCATTTCTGTCCCTGCAGCCTTAGCCTGCTTCCCTCTATCTCTCCCTGCTTCCCTCCCTCCTTGCTGCTCCCTGCCCGGTGGCTGCTCTGCTCGGTGGCACGCGGTTGGTTTTCCTGTTGTGCTGCTGAGCAGCCTGTCCCAGTCACTTCGTGAAGTACTCGAGGTCCTTCATCCTCCAGTTGGAACCCTTCCTTCACCTCAGGCAAACACACATGTAATGAAGTGACACAATTCATGGGAATTGGAAAGCCAAGAGGGAAAAAAAAGGAAGAAAAGCTGAATCAAGGTAACCCCTTCACTGTAACCTCATCTCTGTGTGTTCTCCTCCATTGCACAACCCAGACGTGCTCCCAGTTGCAGGCTCTGGGGGATGCCTCTGCAGCCCGCAGCTTGACCCGGTCTTGATTTATGAGTTGTTTTGCTGGCAGTTTTGGGAAGACTTTGGAAGTCCTAAGGCTTTTCCTTCCCAGCCAGGCCAGCCCAGCCCCAGGGGAGGAAGCTTCTGCCTGCAGTTCTGTGCCACAGCTGGCTGCAGGGTGCTGCGTGTGGCTGCTTCTCCCTGCCGCCAGCGTCTTCGTCCATGCTCGTGGGGGTGGTAAGGCTGTGGTGGCAGGGAAGTCCCCAGGTCAGCTGGATTCTCTGGTGTTTTGCAGGCAGGCTTTGGGTTTTGACAGACCTCGGAGTAGAACTCAGTAGGTGAGAATCAATGGTGTGTGCAAACAGCCTTGTTTAAAGGTGGGGAAGTGGTTTTCTCTGTGTCAAATGCAATGGTTAGGAACATGGAACAAAGCCCCCAAATCACAAGGCGTGTTTAATTGATGGTTACCCTTGCAAAGTACTGTGAGAAAGTGCAGTTGGCTTCAGTGCAGCTGCTTTGGAGGGGTGGCTGTTAGGTTTTACCCCTTGAGCTTTGCTTAAATGTTGCATGGTTGCTGGGTTTTGATGTAGGCCTTAACATGACTGAGTAACGTAACTGAGCCGTAACTGATCTGACTGTAGATGCACAGAAGATGCTTCTGTAGCTGGAAAAGCAAGTGCTGTCTCATGGTATTTTTTCAGTAATATCCTCGATGTGAAGGAATTAACATCTTTTCGTGGTTTGTTTTCATTTTATCATTACAGCTTTGTTTTATTCTTCCGTGCCTGAGGGTTTGTACTGAGCTGGGCTCTCTGCATCCTCTCCTGATGACAGCAGCTGTTTTCATGTGCCTCGTGGTTAATCCTTATTTCTGATGGAATGGGAAAACATCGATTTCCTGTTTGTTTTGCTGATAGGCACCAATGTCAGAGGTGCCAAGAAGGGCAGTGAATCAGCACATTTAGACAGATGCACTTCTCTTTTGTCATGGAGAGTGTACATGTGGACCGAAATTTTGTTCATGTGTTACTTTTGGAAAGTAAGGGATTCAGACAGAGCTCATTGTGAAGTGACAGCATGATCTGCAAACTCAGATAACCTCTCCATTGTAATCAGAATAACTGAAATAAACTTAATCACTAAATAGGGGGTAGGTAGGCTCTGCTGACTGCTTCCAAGGAGAAAGGGCAGCTGAACTCTGCTTATGCCTGTGCAGTGGCTATATAAAGCGCTTGAGAAATGTTCAGATGCACTGAGAAGTGGTATATAGAAAACACATATCACTGGAAACAAAGTTAGGATTATTTTAGTGCGCTGTGCTGTCTTTGCACTGTCTGGTCTTTTTTGTTATGACCCATATATGACCAGATTAATGCTCTCTAATGTCAGAACCGTATTGATCTGAGTCTTAGGTGGCCCTGAATCTAAAGCAAATTTCGTTTCCAAGCAATGGGAATGAACCAGAACAAAAGACAAAGGCAGGATGGAGCTGCTTTTGATGATTCAGGCGCAGCCCCACAGGTCCCAATTACAGGCAGAGCTCTGTAGCTGCTCTCCCGTTGCCCCGTGCAGCAGTCACACTGCTGGCTCAGCTGCCGGGAGCGGGGCTTGAAGGACTTCCAGGGCTTACAGTGAGCTAGGGGATCGTTGCAGCCTGGCAGGTTTTGGTTTTGATACAGAAACAGTCAGAACAAAGTAGGTGACATCCTCGTTTCTAGGCCCCATGCTGGGGCTGGAAGCAGCGTGGGGGTCCTGCAGGGCACTGAGCAGCTGGCACATGGTGGGGGGGACGCTGTCCCCTCTGCTCAGTGCTGGCGGGGCTGCACCTGCAGGCACAGCTCTGGACCCCCAGCAGGGGAGAGACCTGGGTGTGCTGGGGAGAGCACAACAGAGGGGCACTGGGGTGCTGGAGGGCCTGGAGCAGCTCCCATGGGGGGAGAGCTGGGGCCTGGGGCCTGAGGCAGGCTCAGGGGGATCTCACAGTGTCTGTGGGTACCCGAAGAGAGGTGCAGAGAGGATGGAGCCAGGCTCTGCTCGGGGATGCCCAGTGCCAGGGCAAGAGGCAGTGGGTGCACACTGAAGCACAGGAGGCTCCCTCTGAGCACCAGGCAGCTCTGGTGGGCTTGGGGCCCTGCTGAGCAGGGTTGGACCAGAGGGGCCCAGAGGTGCCTCTGGCCTCAGCCATCTGTGAGTCTGTGGTTCTGTGTAGCAGGAGAAGATTTGAAAGAGTGAAAGCAGAGCTGTAGCCCCCTGTGTCAGCATCTCCAAGTTGTTTGTGTCTGAGATTCATCTTGCAGCAAATTCCAGCGCTGTGCTCACCGTGCGTGCCACCTGCGGGGGCTGTGGCTCTCAGCAGAGACCCGGGTGGCCGCGGTGCCAGCAGCTGTCTTCAGTGTCTGACCCACCGTGAAGGATCCAGCGAGGAAATGTACATCGAGTGTTGTCCAAATCGTAGATGAATAGCACAGTTTTTCTATAAATTTCTTTAAAAAGCAGCAAGAAACAGAATAAAATCTTAGAGGCAATGATATACTGGCCTTGTATTTCCTTTCCTTTCAATATAACGCCGTGCCACCTCCACAGTCACTCTAGGTTAGGAATAAAAATGCTTGACATACATTTATTGCTTATTTCTGGCTGTTATCACTCTGTAGTTACAAATGAGGGACTCGATGCTCAGAAATTAATACACACAATTCAGTATATCCACAGTTGGATCCGGTTCAGAGGCAGGAATGAAAACTTGGTGTTGTAGGCCCTTATCCCTAACCATCTGGCTCGCCTTCCTCTGCAGTGCGTGGTGTCCTGGGGCTGGAGCGACGACGTTGAGGGATTGCTGAACAGTGGTTTTGTGTTACACGCTCCCTACAGGGAGAAGTCTTCAGTGTTGCAGTCTGATATCAGAGCTGAGGGATGCAAACTGCTGTCAACAAAACCACCAGGTTTTGGATTTCTTATATGGAGAATAGAAAAGATTAATCTGTAATGGGTTTGTTGATGTCAGTAGTTCTGGAAGAGCAGTCCACAGAAGTACGTGCCTTGGAATAACAAGGCACCTTCATGGAATAAAAATGTAAAGGCAGTGTTGTTGTTAGCAATGTGACAGTGAAAGCAAGCAGGGTACCAAGTTGTTGCCTGAATGATGGAGCTGTCATCAGGGAGAGGATCTGGGAGGCAACTGAGTTGGTGCTTTTTTGTACTGGAAACATTACACTTGACCATAGGTCTTGCTGAAGTGTTTCTCTCTGGATTATTGGAAGAACTCCACTGTTTAAGAAGACGAGGGACAGATGTTTCCGTTTGCAAGAAAGAGTGTGCACACCAGCTACAGTCTTAAGCATTTTGAAATCCTTCTCTGCGTAGTGTGCCAAGGCATCTCCTCCTTGCTGAAAACCAGAAACTCCAAACCAGACAAACTCCCTTGACATGACAGCGCTTTCTCTTTACATTAACATTTTGCCAGCAGCAAGCCGTGCAGATGCCAGAGGGAGCATGGATGTGTCTGCGAGCTTTGGTAGAGATCTTTCTGAGACCCAGCCACCCATCTTGTAAAGGGGAAGCAGCGATTTCTTTAAAATCTTACATGGGCTGGTTGCATTGATCGTGTCATCTTCTGATTGCCAGGAGTGGGTTTAATTCCAGGATTTGTAAAACCACGCTGAAAGAGACACCAACAAGACATCTACACAGTGTTGCTGCAGGAAATGAGTCTTCCAAGCACTAAGTTTTTTAAAAAGTTTACTTTTTAAATATGTTTTTTTTAACCAGTAACTATATTTTTCTTTCTTAGCTTCTTGTAGTGAAGATTTCACGACACTTCATAAAATTGAACTGAGTTCTGTAGCACTGTCAGTTAGGGTAGATATGTAGGAGCCCAGGATCTATACACACTACTTTTTTGATTTTCTGTAAACATTTTCAACTTAATTTTTCTCAGCCATCTGCTATGGGTGCAGTTAAGCATTGTTGGTTGGAATCAGGCTCACCTATTCTGGGAGTTACCCAGTGAGCTGGTGGCAGTCAGGACTGTGTGAACTTCAAATGGCAGATTAATCACAGGGACACGTGCTCCAGCCTTTACAAATGCAATTGCATCTCCAACAGAGGAGACATGAAACAAAACCTGATCTAAAACTTAACGAGCCAGGAGGAACACGGACATGAATGTAACTTGCTACATGGATAAGTTTGTGGATTACGTTCTTGTCTATTCATGAGGTAGTGCCTGTGCACTGTTTGAAGGAGAAAGGTGGGCTAGTGGTGAGTAACCTGGCTAACGTGCTGTCACCTGGTCTGTAGATCTGCACAGCCTCTGCAGGGGTCAGCCTTCCTAAGTAATAGCTATTAAAAGCGAGAGGAGACCTCAGACAAACTGCACTTTAACAAAAGAATGTTTGATATCGTATTTGCCTAAGACTGCGCGACACAAATAAATCCCCAAACATAATAAAATCAAAATTGAAATGCTGTCATATCTACAAATAGATGTGCATGGCCCTTCGTGCCAACCATACATCACATGGAAAAAAAACAATCCCAAAGCCATCTGCTTGTGTGCAGAGCTCCTTATCTCTTGTGGGAGATCAGGGGGCTTTCAAGATAAGCGTTCAAGGGGAGCTCTGCCTTCACGGCTTGCCGTGCCAATGGCAACAGTTTGAGCCTGGTGCATTCAGAATTTGATCTCTTGCCCAGTAGCACAAACAGCATTTTCCTTTTGACAACGTCTTTCAGCAAGGGTATGGCAGAGAAAGAATAAATTATGTATCAGTGGCATACCAGAGAGGGAGGCTGTATAGAGCAGGGGAAGGAAAATAAAACACAGAGATAGTAAAGGTCATGGATATTCTCTTTTGAGAGTGAGTGAGCATATGCAGAATTGGTATTTTGTAGCTGATCTAATGTGCTGTGAGATTTACCGAAAATATCATCAGGTCTGTGGCTGATTGACGGCTCAGCCCTGTTCAAATCTGAGCTGTGTCTGCCCTACCTGTGAGAAGGCTGCAACAGCACTTCCTTCCTGTAGCCAGGTACAGAACAGCAGTTCTGTTTGTGCTGCTGGGAGGGGAGAGGCTGACGCTGTGTCAGCTCCAGGCAGGAGCCAGCAGGAGCAGAGCTCTGCTCAGCTTGGAGCTGGTGGGGCCCGGGCCCACCAGGGCTCTTGGGTCACTCTGCTTGCAGAGAGCAGGTTTGCCCAAGCAGCAGTGAATGCAGCTGGCAGTGAGACCAAACCTGCAGAGTTCAGTTGGGCAGGGTGTTTACTGAACTGACCTAAGCGCTCTGGTTGTGTCGTGTCTTTCTTCCCAGTTTGCTCCTCTGTTAATAAGAAATCTGAGTGTTTTATGCTCTTTGCTGAATAAAAGCTGATGATGATAGAGAGAAATCTATTTATAGGAAGGAGCTGAGCTACAAGGTATGTATTGCAAAAATGCTGCAGAAGAACTGAGCATAAGCCATGCCTCTGTTATTCAGTATTTTTAAATGGAAGAGCTCCTTTTAATTTTTATTTTTTTTTCCCCAAATACGTATTGATAGAGAACATGGGATTTTGGTGGATCACACAGCTACTGGGAGGGCATTATCATGTGCATGGAGAACGATGAGGGGAAAGGGGCTGGTGGTGTGTGTGTACGGGCATAGCAGGATGTGAGGTTTCCTTGAAAGCAGGATTTGGGAGGATGTTGTTGATAGCAAGGGCCAAAGCTCCATGCCAGGAACGTGGCTCATTTCAGACCCACACTGGCTGACCTCCTCTTTTGTGTGTTGTGTTCACTGCCTGTTTGTGATGGCGTTGTAGAGGATTTAAAGCTATTAGTCACATTGCTTTAGAGTAAAGCCGTGTCTTAGCTGGGCGTGTGGAACTGTGCAGAACCACAAAAAGACCATTATGGAACAAAATGAGCAAAACGCAAAAAAAGTTATTCCTTCAGCAACGTGCTCAGCGTTCTGAAACGTCTGATAGTGCGGGCCTGACAAGCCGGTAATTAAATTTACCCCATTTCAGGATTAAGAGCCCTGGATTCATGGAGGCTGCCTCTGCCCTGCCCAGCAGCAGCTGGTGTGCTGCCAGCCCGCAGGGCTCCGGTCAGCAGCACCGTGCTGGGCACCTGCGGCAGCCTGCGACCGTCCAGTCCGCGTGCAGGGCAGTCGCAGTGCCTGATCCCGGCACTGCCACGCTTGGCTTCCAGTGGGAAGACAGCTTGAGCTGCATCTCACCAGAGATGCAGACCTTGTAGCTGGGCCCAGGCAGGTGAGCTTGTGCTGACTCTCCTACATATACAGATCGTACTGATTTCATGTGCAATGTGATAAGACCAAACTTGAAGGGGGTTTTATAGGGTTAGAGAAAAGCCTTAGGGAGTTAAGGAGTGCAGGATGAAGTTGCCTAGTCGTATGCATAATGATGCAGCCCCATTGGCACACAGTTCTGTGGTCCTGCTTTCTTCTTCCCAGGATCCCTGCCTTGTTGTATGCAGAAAGAGCAGTGCTTATCTAATGGGCGGCTTTCTTTGTTTTCTTCTTCTGTTTTCCTCCCCTTATTATTTTTCATTGTGCAACCCTGGGCCTTACTATAAATGACTCAGATCAGGATTTGAGGATGAAGTTATTATTTTCCTCTTTGGCATTTCTGTAGGACGCATCGCGCCAGTGTTTCTGCGCTTCAGATGTTAATTGATTTCCACAACACCCCACTGAGATGGGGAATTATGATTAACCAGGGAAATGGGGCACAAGGAGATGGAGGTCAGAAGTACTGCTCTGTGTGAGCACCAGGTCTGAGACACCTGTGACCTGGTTTATTACTTTCCTTAGTATTCACATTCAACTTTTGAAGCAAAACTCCTCCTTCCTTTAATTGCATCTGTAAGTAACTGTTGAGTCCACAGCTGTAATGCAGGCAGCTGTGTAATAAGGAAAACTCAGCTGAAAGTTGTGTGCCTGTTTTCACATGAGAACTTTGGGACAGAAGTGGGGAAAGGATCTGTGTGTGAACAGCCAGCACCGAGATGTCACTCCCTGAGAGATTTTCCTTTCCTCACTGCATTCTGCTGGCTCGCCCCGTGCTCATCCTCCAGCCCTTGCAATGAAGGAGACAAGGCTGTGCCTGTGGGAGACACCCCTGCTGCACAACCAGCATCTCTCTGCAGAACGGGTGCACTCGGGGCAACAAACGAGCAGGAGTCTTCTCGGAGTGTCCAAAACATTCTTAACTAAAACACAACTCCAGGTGTGCATGCACAAAGATTGCCCTGTGTTTCTTTCTTCTGAGTGCCGTGTAGCCTTAATTTTCTTGTAACACTGATTTTAATGGAAATACTCTTCCGTTCTTTTCTCCGTATTTCCGTTTCAGTCTGCCTTCTGGCATCCTGTGTCCACATCAGCAGCGTCCTAATCGTTCCAAACGACAGCAGTGTCGGCGTGCCGGTGCCGTTGCTTCGCATTGCAGGAGTTTGGCTGTTGCAAAGTGTGACGCCTCCGAATAGAGAGCTTGTTCAGTAGGATGTCAGCTGTCATAGAGCTGACACATGAAGATAATTCTTTCCCTCAGTAGAGTATTGTTTCTCCGAGCTGGCAGCGCAAAAATGATGATTAGAAGTGAGAAAGATGGTTAGAACTCTTAATGCTTTGATAGCCATCTCACCTGATCTTTTTTTTGTAAGAAATTAACTAATCATGACTTCCAGAAGAATGAAAATCCTCTGAAAACCTGAATTAGGATAAGGGTAAACTCATCTGCTGTGGTACTCCTGAGAACAGGGCTATAATGAGTTCTGAATGGAAAAAGGTGGAAACTTCCACAAATTTATATATATATATAAACAAATTGTTCTACACTGATCTTCTCTCTAGACTTATTTCTTGGCTTTCTTAAATTTTGCATTTAAAGTATTTCAGATGGCTGTTGTCTTTAGGGAGCAAGTTCATTGTCTTTTAAATTTTATTTTTGGTCCATTTAGTTATTTCCCTCCGGCTTTTTGGAAGCATCTGTTCTCAGTGCTGGGTGAAGCCTCTGCTTCAGACTCCTTCCACATCAGTCGGAGTGAATTTGTGTTTGGGCCTTTACACCAATGTTTTGTGGTCCCACCTTGGACATCTGTCTACGCTGGCAGCTTCTATTTTGTTTGTTTGTGTGAGAAAATGTGACTTTCTAATGCAGACACAAGTAGAAAATAGAAGGGTGTGTGAGACTGGCTTGTTTGCTGGTGGTAAGAAGAAGAGAAGATGCTGAACCAATGCACCAGTTCTTTCTCATTTGTATTTGTGTGGGAGTTTTCACAGCAGTCTTCTACTGTCCATGCTGTGAAGTTTATATTTCAGGTAGAGAGCGGTCACCAGGAACAAACAAGCACTGGAGAAGTGGAAGGTGTGCTTAACATCGCTCTTAAGGCCGAGCAAGGCTGTTCCCTCGATGCAGGACACACACCTCGCACGGCAGCATCCTGCCCTCTCCCTGGGACGGAGCTGGTTTTCCCAGCCACCTCGTGCTGTTTTTCCATGTTAAGAACCAGAAGGCAGAGCCACGCAGCCTGATGCCTTCTGCTATTACTGAAAGTAATTCTGAAAGTGGGACCTGGCTTGCTTTTATCAACTAGTGTGGGAGATGTGAAGGATTTTTGTACTGGTGGATCTTAAATGCTGTTCAGGGCCTTTCCTAACAACATAACTCACTTGTCAGATCCATTGGAGGGGGAAGGCTGCAATTACTCAGCTTCTCTTGTGTTTGGAAGCCGTGTCAATGGAAATACTCCTTAAAGAAGGCTGGTTAAAGAACTCTAACTATGAAGCATTATGAAACATTAATTATTCTTATTTGTGTTGTCGCGGGAGGTTTTGGCTGCGTGGTTAGGTATGGTCCATAGTAGTTGTGTGATGCTTAGAGATCCTGAAGGTCCTGCTGGTAACCTGGGGAAAGCCCCAAAGCATATTTATTTTCCCCAGTAGTCCCAGCAAATGTAATAAAAACACCACCTCTCTGTAAGCTTTCCTTTTCTCAGCACATAACAACATGCCTGATATTTTACAAAATACAGATTGTGTCATTGCCTCGTGCTGAAGATGTTGTCAAGCAAAGGGAAAGCAACAGTTGAGCTCACTGAAAATTAGGACAACATAAATGGAACACTCGTAAGAGCAAAGATTCCTGGAAGACGTGAACTTCAGGGGGAAAGTGGAGAGAAGGAAGAGGAAGGCAGCTGTGTGCAGCTGGGGGATTGTGCCAGGGACAGAGGGATGTGGGGGAAGGAGGAAGCCACGGTTTGATACAGAGGGTTGAGAGTGTCAAAGGAACTGAGAACACAGATGGGAACAGCAGATCAGTACTCAGCTGAGTGCTAACAGAAAACAATTGCACTGATAGCCACATTCACACTTGTTGCAAAAATAGCTGTTTTCCTAGCTGCCACTGAAGTCAATGGAGAAATACAAAAGCATGGTTTTGGTCTCTTGGGCTTTTATCTCTAGGGCTAGCCCGATGTGGTCGGGGGGCTGTCCCCACACCCTGGCTGCGGATGGGCCCAGCAGGAAACGGAGCTGGGAGCTGCTGGGGATGCAGGGGCAGCTGTGATCCTGCGTGGTGTAGGTGCACTGCAGAGCCTCTGTGGGATGAGGAACCCCCAAATCCAGATTGCCTGGCTGCTGACTGCAGCAGGTGTAAAGCTCATTTGCGTAGAGAGCTGGATTACAAACTGCAGTCCGAGGGTTTAGAAGCTTCTAGGTAACAAATGGATGTATTTCGTTTTCAAGGTAGCAATGCTTATAAAAGATTTCCTTTCTAAGTCGCATGTGAGGATTCTGGTGGTTTTCCCCTTAGGGTTACAAAGGTAATAGAGAAGGGCAGGGTTGGCTACTTACTGATGTACAGGTGCTATCTCCCACGGAGAGTAACTGGAACCTGGAGATAATGGATTAGCTGCTGTGGTTTCGGCGCTTTGATACCCCTTCCTCATACACACAGTGCTACTTCTCAGCTCTTATCACAACCATTTCCAGCTTTTCGTAAAAATACAGCATTGTAAGCAATTACTTCTTTATCTAAAGAGGCAGCTCTGTCTAGGGAACAGTCCAGCTCCAAACACGGGCATTTGGTGTCGTTTCAGGTGCATGTGGATATGCAGATCATCCGCACGGAGCTTGCAGAGGTGATGCGGCACTTAGAGGAGAGTCCTGCCCTCCTGCAGCAGCTGCCTGGCAGGCAGGGCTATCTCAGGGCTCCTGGCATGGCTTTGGGCGCCCGTGTTTAGGCACCTGAGCTTATCCCCACTGCTCATCAATGCAAAAATGAAATTAGGTTCTGTTGAGGGTGTTCTGCTAGCAAGCAAGGGACGGGATTCACCTGAAAGCATGCCGTTTCCTTGTGCTTCCTCTGGTTTTGTTCTCTTAAATACCACTACTGGTAAACTTTGAACATTTCTCAGGAATAGTTCTAATTTGTAATTAACATGGTTTTTATGGTAGATTGATATACAGTTAAAATGAATGCCTTTGAGCTTTCGAAAGAGAGACGGTCTCATTTTCTTTTCTTTTTTTTTGCTTGTAGGGAAATCAGTAAGCATATGTTCTGTAGGAAAAAATGCACCTACAATTAAATAACCAGTCATTTTCTGCGAGTTCTGAAGTTGAACTGTAATCCTGAAGGACACAAAACATGCCACGTTGCTCTTGTTAAACTGTCAAATTATTACTGCATTTGAGACTAGAGGCTTTTCAGTTTCTTCTCAAAGCATTTTTGGAGCATGAGTCAGTAAAGCAGTTATCTAATGTAACCACGTTGACTGCACATAGAATTTCAGATTCTGTATGTTTAATTGCAGTGTTACCAGGCTAATATTTCGGGATTTTTCTCTCCTTTTTGCAGGATTCTGCTCAAGAGAGTGTCATTACACGAGATATTCATCGTACGTTTCCAGCACACGATTATTTCAAAGATACAGAAGGAGACGGTCAGGAATCTCTATACAAAATCTGCAAGGTACAGTCAGTACTCTGAATTTCGAAGTGTTCCATATTTTTCTGTGACTGTATTTTGCCCAGCTAACCCTGTTCTGATCCAAATCACTAATCAATAAGACGTTAAAGCTTTATTCAGATTGTCTGTGAAGAATGTCGTGTTTCTGCAGCGCTAGATCCTCTGAAGTAGTTTCTGCAGCTTTGCATTTTGTGCCTCCTCAGATGCATGTGAGCAGAGCTGGTGCCCACATTAGTTCTGCCAGTGGGCAGTTTGCTGTCAGGGGCCGTTTCTGTAGAAGGGTGATGGAGCAGAGCTTTTCCTCTGTGCTGGCAGAGAGTTTTTCAGAGGATGAGAAATCCTCAGAGCAGTCTCTGCAATGAGGCTGAGCAGGAACATCTCTGAGATAATTACCTGGAGAACAAGTTAGCTGACCTTTCCACAAGTGATGTGCACGTGTGGCTTTTCACTCATAACTTTCAGGTCACTCTCTGATCAGGGAATAGTCTAACTTTTTTTTTCCAATTTACACATGGGGAAGGCGAGGTGCTGTGTGATCAGAGCTGGGCATGCTATGCAGACAGACTTCTGCTGCTCAGGAGAGATCCCGAAGGTAGACTGTTGCTACCGGATAGGCAATTCTCTTGTTGTCAGTTGCAGATGTTACTGTGCTTCTGGCAGTTTTCATTTGACATTTTTTTCTACATATAGAAAAAATGATTGCCTCAGACAAAGCCATTTCTACTGCACTTCTTTTTCCTTATTACTCTGTTTCCTCCTCCAGCTGATTCATAGACAGAAATGATGGAGTTGTCATAACAAGCAGCCAGGAGTGTCCTGCCTTTGGGGTATATTGATACATATCCCTGTTCTCCAGATAAATTCTGGTGATACAGTCTGCTATTTAAACAGTAATTTGGACAACTGTTAAAAAATAGCTGCCTAGGTTGCTAATATTGATGTTCATTGTCCTAAATAATTCACATTAAAAAAAAAATGAAAAAGAGCAGAGAGGACACCCTGGACCAGTTATATTGATTTCTCACTAATCTTGGAGGGCTTTGAAAAGAATAACTGGGAGGGTGCAGGTAATTGTGGGCTTGTCAGTTTGCTATCAGTTAAGTGAAAAATGATGGAATGGCATTCAGCTTATCAAGAATTAAATGTGATAAGTGTATCATAATGAATACCTGTGAGTTTATTGAAAATAGATCTTGACAAGCTAACACAAGAAAAGGAAGTACAGTTTTCTTTGGTGAAGGCAATTTTATCACAATTTTGCAGAACATGTAGTTTGATGCCATGCAAAAAACATTATAAATGCTGGACAAGTTAGAAGATGAATAAAATACACACTGAAGAATTAAACTGACTAGCTAACAGGTGTCTAAAATTAGCAGGGTTGAACTGAATGTGTTTCAAAGTGTCATGAAGCCCACTTGTTTATTAGGTGTGCTCCTGTTAGTCATCAGAAGGAAAATGGAAAAGTCATTTCTGATAAAGATTTGTAGTGACACAGAGAAGGGAATTGTAAATAATGAAGTGTAAGAGGATGTGTAAGTAGGTGAGGCTCAGGTAGGAGTAGAAAGACTTGAGCAACTCGGTATTTTGTAGCTGCTGCAGCTTACAGATTACTGTGTCCAGAATTAAACAACTGCTTCTAAATTGGAAAGAATCTGCAGAAATTCTATGCCAACGGTGAATGGATTTGGGAACGTACCTTGGAAAGAAAAGCTCATTCTCGTGAATGTCTCAGCCTATTTGGTTTAGTAAAGAGAGGAAAAAAGGAATCTTTCTGAACTGGGAGTGACTTGGAGGACCTTTCTGTCTAGCAGACAGCTTCAGAGGGGCAGGGATGTCAGTCCTTCCTGGGCTGTCTGTAGCAGAAGCTACATAGAATAAGAATAAGAATACAGAATAAGAAGAATTGTGCTCATCTCCCACAGCCGGGAGCTTTCCTGCTCTCCAGACCTCTCCTTCTCCTGCTGAGACAGGAGCTGCAGATGCAGATGTTGGTTTTCTCATTCCTCTGTTTTCTGGAGGGACTAGATCAGAGCCTGTCAGCGTTCAGATCAGTTGTTGGCCTGCTGTTCCCTTGAAACACTCTCTGTGTATCTGTGGTTGAATTCCCTCTGCCATTTTGCCACTTTCTCTTGATAGGAACAGGTTCTGCGTGACATCTTTGCAGTCAGCTTTCAATTTACTACTCTGAACAGCTTCGTATCATCACCAGCCTTTGCTACCGTGCTATTTTTATGTGTTCTGTGTGATTTGTGAATATTTTCAACAGCATCTGTAAGGTTCTGCGAGAGACTTTGCCTTCATTCTGTGGGTGAAAACTGACTGCTTATTCCTTCCCTTTGTTTCCTATCATTTAATCAATTATTTGAGCCTTCTCCCGTGGCAGCTTAATTTCCTAAAAAGTGTTTCGGAAGGGATCTTGTTGAATGTCTTTTAAAAATCCTTGCAGGCTATATTGACTGCTTCACGCTTTCATGTGCTCATTGGTTCCTTCGCAGAAGGGTTTGTGAGGTGCTGCTTCCTGCTATAACAGCCATGCTGGATCTTCAGTGTTGAATTATTCATAAGTTTACTGCTTTTATTCTTGCCAGTTTGTACCTACTTGCCAGCATGGAAATGAGACTTCGCTGCTATGTAAGTTTCTAGGCTGCCCTTTTTCCTTCGTCCTTGCACGTTGTTAAACCACAATGGCTCTGTCCTACACGTGCCCCATCCGTGGCTGTGTCTGACTGGACCTTCAGTTTATGATTGAGGTCTGAGGTGATTTTTAGAGGAATACTGTTAAGATCTCGTTAATTTGCTTATAAATTTGTCATTCTAATAGCTGCTTTGTATTACTGGCGTAACTTTGAACAGCAGTGCTGTGTGCTCGTGCCCTCCTTTCGACATGAAGACAAGATATTTGAAGGAGGGGGTTATTGAATGAGGCCAGGAGAGGTCTTTCCTCAAGTGGGAGGGTAAAAAGCTGAAGAGCTCCATGCCCCACTGAAACGAGAGATGATCTGAGCTGTCAGATAAAAAGGAAAACCATTTAAAGCTCCCTGCCTCATTTTAACAGGTCTGTCAGTTCTAGTTCCATCTCTGAAATCTCTTCTTCAGAACAGTAGGAAATCAGGAAAGATGGAAACTTGTTCAGTTTCAGAACATATATGTCACAAAGTAAAGTATCTAAAAATAAACTTTTAGACTGACAGTGGTGGTAAGGAATGAAAAGAGTTCCAATTCGAGATTTGAGATTTCACTTGAGGACATCACATAAACTAGATTTGTACGGAGCGAACATCTTCGGGAAATATTTATGTTTCTTGCAGACTTTCTGCTAAAATACTACGAAAATTCGAGCTTTATCTAAAGAGTTCATTCTCAGTGTTACAATGCATAACAGAATAGTACTCTCGACCTACTTCCATGCTTGCATATGTAGTTAACAGCTCTGTGCTTCAGGGAGTCGAGGCGTATGACAGAAATAGTTCTCTCGACTGTTTGGAGCGTATGCAGTGCAGAATTCAATGTGAGATGTGTTTTCTCTAATTTTCTGATGAAAGTAGTTCTTTGACAAGCAACCACTGTGATGTTAAGAGGAGAAACTGTGTTGCAGGGAACCCAGTTTATCTGGGTTAATAATCTTATTGGACAAACTGAAAAAATAGGCAAAGCATTTCCCTGTTTTTGTGAAAGTGGTTGAATGATGTTTCAGAGACTCAGAGTTGGCGTCGGCCTTTTTCAGTGAAAAAGGCATTACGGAAGGCTGTGAATCATTTGTATCGTGATGTATTTTGTTACAGAATACTTGTCTCCTTGGTTTACCAGATCTGTAGTTTTTTCCTAATCCCAGTCATACTTGCCTGGAAGTTTAATGTGGAGCATCAGTGGGATTGTTGGCCCAATGCAACGCGAGACACTCCATTTCAGGAGCTGACCCGATGTCTGCTGGGTGGTACCCAGATTAGGAGAGGGCACGATACACTGGTTTTCTAGCAAAGCTAATGGCATCCAAGATGGGTGTTTTTTTTTTCTTTCTTTTCTAAGTAATTGAAATGTGAAGATATCTTTGAGTTTTGTGACCAGTAGCTTCAGTACTGTGCTACACCACGAAGGATGGATTACTCCTGGGCTCATCCTCCAGCATAGCAGAACTGCTGCTGAATGCCATCCTGCGAACTGGCTGGCTGTCCTCCCTCCTTTTATTAACATTTTTCACTTCTTTGCAGCACCTTCTTTCAAATGATGACCTCTTTACAGCATGCACGTATTCTTTCATGTTTCTCAATCCTTTTTTAGTTACTCCTCAAGTTTACAAATCGGTAGTTTCAGTATTTGTCCACTTTGGTTTAGTCACTTGTCAAAGAGCAGATCTATTTCTTTCCTAGAGCAATCTATTGTATTGTAGAATATACATAGGAGCATAAACCGAGTCAGTTAAGAATTATTTTTCATCTATTTTTAGTTGTTTATTTTCTTCACTCCTGGACTGAAGAGCAATTTCAGTAAATATTGTTGTCTTGTTTCATGCAAAGGATTTTTAATGTTATCTTCTCTTCTTCAATTTACATATTAATAAGGTTCCTTCTCTGTGCATCTGTGCTCAGCAAGGAAGCAGCAGTGCTGTTCTTGCATATGGATTTTCTGCTGAGACTGTACTAGTAAAAAGGTCAGGATTGTGAATCTTAAATGCTGGAAATAGAGCAAAGACTTTATTGTTTTCGGGGCTGCCTGAGCGAACATGAGCTCTTCTTCATTCTTTGGGCCCTTCCTGGGCCTGTAGTTCTGGGGGAGGCAGAATGTGTATGCACGTCTGTCTGGGGATACTCAATAAAGGAGGAAATAATTTCTAAACTTGCAGATTTTAGTTAACACAGAAATTCCTTCCAGAATGTGATGCATCCTAAATGCTGCAGTCGTAGAAGTATCATTGCTTTCAGACTGTTAGCCTTGTAACAAATTCAGGTGTGGAGTTTTACATTCCCCTGTTAGGTGTGGCATTTAAATTATACTATCACTGATGTGACTCAGCAACCAAGCATGCCATAAAATACCTCATTGCGTGAGAAGTCTGCCTAAAGTCTGGGTGTTTCCTTGAGGCACTCTGTCCATCACACTCTGCACAGGTCTTTAACTCCTCAGCACAGAGCAATTTCTGTGGCAAACCCTGGGTAGATTCCCTAGATCGTCTGTATCATCCTGGTAGCAACGCAAAGATAATTAATGAGCAAATCAGGCTTGTACGTCTGAAAATCTTGCATTCCTTTTACATTTCATTTTTCTGGAGTAGAGATGCTGGGTATCTAGTATGGCTGTTAACAAGCATCTTGCCAGAGTGCCTGTCGCTGTTTCAGAGAAGTGAGAGCTTCCTGTGCCAGCACCCATTACCAGTGACAGGAGAGATACCGCTGCTGCAGCTGAGAGATGGAGATCTGGAGAGCCCCTGCTCCTGCCTTTCCCACTGCATTGCTGTGAAGTGTGTGAAAGCTCTGGCAAATGGGAGAAAGATGTTCTTATGAGGCAGGCTCTATAGAAATATTTCTCATGGAGTTTGTTTAATTTCTAATGTAATTGTAATTAATGTAATTGAGTTACAATCATAAAGGCAAATTGGCCGTGTGATTGTAAGCTGCTCGCTGGTTAGTGGTTTGCTGCTTGTTGTTCCAAGTCCATTTGAACCTGCAGCAAGTATAATGCAATCATTGTCATGCTTGTGAGGATGTAAAATGCTGAAAAACACTTTGGTCTGGAATTCAAGATGTGCTTCTTACTCTTCTTCTCTTCAAACCGTAGGGACTCAGCAGTTGCAGAAATCCAAATTCTGAGTTACTACATGCAAATCAATAACCCTTCCATTCGTGTTTTCCAACGGTACCACTGAAATGGTACCTACCAACTGAATTTTTGTTTCTACAGAAGATTCTCATCTCAGGAGATTTTCCTCCAGTCATTATTTTAAAGAAGAATTTCTGATCGTTTCTCAATTCTTCATTCACTTTCCAGATATGCAAGCAGTTCCCTGCTGTTGATTTATTTGATGAGACTCTTTTGCTTTCAAACTATTCATTTTCTAATGATGTACTCAACTGCAGAGTTCTTTGCAGAAGACAGAGAACTCTTAAAAAGGTGCTTTAATTCTGTGGATTAGGTCTTTGTTAAGTTAAATGGAGTTAAAGTTAGCTTTAAGTCAGAACCAGGTTTGAGAGAAAGAGAATGGTTAAAATCTCAGTTAATTGAAGGATTGTGATTAGAGGTTCCTGAAGAGCTTAAGAAAATAACAACTGTAAGTTTGCAGTATTGTCACAGGTTTTCATGGGAAAAATACCATCCCCTTGAAATTACAGAGGAAACAGTGACTTCAGTGGAAACTGGAGATTTGGGATTTGGCTTTGTTTTCATACTTTGTACGGAAAATCAAAGTTAATGCTCCTAAGTCCCTTAAAAGGATAAATCTTAAATAATGTATCCTAGATCTTTTATTAATAACATAATATTATTGTGGTATCTGTAGGCAGCATCGTTATCTTTGAGGGTATTTTGGTTAATTACATCATTTTTCAGCAATATAAAGTCCCATAGGGTACATAAAACTGAAAAGTTATATATAATTGGAAATGTAATGTGTATAAAACTTTAAAAATGTATTTGCTCTGGGCAAATGAAATGAAATCACATTGATTTCTACAGACTTAGTTTGAAATAAATCTTTATTTGCCCATGTTACGTTGCTTTGACTTAATAGCAGAATGTTTTTTAGGTTGGTCTAATTCTCATGCAGGGGTGAAGATGGTGTCGAAGTATCTGCTCACAGCTGCTTGTGAGGGCAAGGCTGTGGGGAGTGGCAGAGTGGAAATCAATTAAATAAAATAAACAAAAACAACATCACCCCCTCCAAACCCAAGCAGATCAGATTCTTTATTTTTTTTATTTTTATTTTTTAATGTATAACTTAGGCTTCTTCTAAGATGTGTTGAAGTTGACTTCTACTGGACCACTCAGGTATTTTATGTCCTGTATATATATATATATCTGTGTCCATTAATTAATTTTTTTTTTAATTTTATTTTTTACCAAATTATCCAAAACTACTGCTTTGTAGCCCCACGGATTGCCTCTTTGTACAGATGTTTCACGTTTGTCATCTGTTCTTCTGCTTGTTAGCCAGTTAATGGTTTACAAGTTCACATTTGTTTTCCTTTGAAACTTTTTGTGTTGGTGCTGTCTGATCTGAATACTTTTTCAGTATTTGTGTTCATTTGGATTTATAAACTCTTCTTCTGATGCTCAGTTGGAGACAGACCCTTCTACGCGTTCCCCATTAGAAGTGGTTCCAGCAGAATGACAACCTCTGCGATAGTTTTGCAATAAAACAGATGCAGAGAAAGTTTGTGTGGATATTGTGCTGGAGTTTAAATACAACTTTTGTACCTTCATCATACATTATCCGACTATAGACTCTGCCTTCCTGCTCTGGATGCGTTTGAAAATGGATTTATTACTACTACTGTTGTGCTCAGGAAGTTGATCATGAGAAAGTTCCTTCGTCTTTCTTCATATTTTTATTTAAAATGCAGAGTGAGGTGGTTGGGTTTTTGGCTTTTTTTTTTTTTCCTTCTCTCCCCTCCACTTTCCATCTTTTGCCAGAATTTCAAGTTGTTTCACAGTCTTAAAGGCACAGATTTTTATTTCTGATAGCTTTCTTTACCTTGCTTTTTATCTTAGCCATTTTTGGAGGCAGTTTGTTTGCTCCAGTGTGGTGATTTCACTAGTTTTTTTAAAACTTGTTTGGGTTAATTCAATGCTGTTTTCAGCAAATGATCAGCTATTATGCTAATACTACCTCTCGTAACAGAGGGAGCCTCCAGCAAGGTCAGTCATTTACTATTAGGTTTTTAGCTTAGATGGTTTATATTGTTGTTGTTGAATGTTGTTAAGTGAATTAAAAGTGTTTTTATACAGTATTATAAATCAAATTTATTATTTGTAATTTTGCATATCTGGATCTGGCCTTTCAAAAGCAGAAATAATACATGTTTAGGACTGCTACATAACTAAAATCAACAGATTCGGGGAACAAAGAGATAAGGACTGTTTATTGTTTATTGCTATTACTAGCAAGTGATGATTTTAATTAGTCATACGCAACACTAAGTGTAGAAAGTAATTTCTGTTAATTTGGTGCTTGGTAGCTGAAGAGCAATTTAGGTTCACATTTCCTTAGCATCCTTATTTCTGGTTCAGTGTTTTGTGCCTACTGTTGTACACTTCTGGAGTTATTTTGTCTACTTTACTTTTATGGCCTGACCTGGTCAAAGCAGTAAGCAGCAAGTAATGGTTCCTTTTTTATTTTCTAGTAGTTTATGTGACTAGGCTCCCTGTACTGAGCAGTGGATTGGGATCATGGTCACCTCTATTCCAGCTGTTACGGAGCAGTAAGCAATACAGACAAATGGCCAGTTAAAGCTACAAGTGTATTAGAAATGTAGGGCTGAGTTGTTTGTAAACAGTGACCTTTAATACTCAGTTTATGTTTTCGATGGAAATCTTCTCTTCTGGGGTCATTACTGAATTCCTTGGAAATATTTGTTTCTTAATTTCTGCCAGTCAGAATGAAAAAGGAAAGGTGGTATTAAGACCTGACAGACATTTTGGCCTCCATTTCAGTGTTTTTGGCAGAAGTTATTGGCAATTATGTTAATACCCTTGGCTTAAAAGGAGCCAAATGTCTTTCTGAGACAAAGAACTGGCTGAAGGCATTGTGAGAACTCTCAATTATTTTTCAATGGTCTTGGGAATCTGGAGGGGTCCCAGCTGACTGAAACCTGGCAAACATTGTCCCAATTCTGAGGAAGGGCAACAAAGAAGACCCTGGTAATTACAGGCCTGTCAGTCTCACTTCAGTGCCTGTTAAAATTATGGATCCTGTGCTTTTTCTGTTAAAGGGAAGGTTTGATGGAGAGGTGGAGTCTGGATGCAGGACTCCAATGCACACTGGGTGGGTTTGCAGAGGATACAAAATGAGGAGGAGCTGTTGACTCCCTGGAGGGCAGAGGGGCCTTGCAGAGTGATCTGGACAACCTGGAGGGCTGGGCAATGGCCAGCCGTGCCCTGGGGTGCCCCAGGCCCAGCAGTGCCGGGCGAGGGGAGGG
>WBMW01001713.1:881529-934449 GCA_013396635.1 Penelope pileata
GGAGGCAGGGGTTGGCCTTGGTGATCCTTGTGGGTCCCTTCCAACTCAGGATGTTCTATGGTTCTATGATTCAAAATCCTTAACTTTTGAAAAGTCAGTTATGGCACCTTTGAAATCCTGTGTGGCAGACCCACATGACTTTGATTCCCCCTGATATTTTTTTATCCCCAAGCTCTTCCTTCTTCCCTTTAGTGAATTTGCAATCTTGATTCCAATCCAGATGTAAAAGCGGCAGATAAGCACGTTACTCTGTTTGGAACACTCTTGTCTGCACACAGACCTGGAGGCAGTGAGGGGGTGCAGTGGATTTCCTGATGTGCGTGGCTCGTTCCTGCAGCTCTGGCCTCGTGCTGCTGCCTTCCTCGCTGTACCCTCGTGGTTCTCTTCGCTGTCAGTCCTGCTCCTGCTTACTTTCTCAAGTTTCCTCGGATTCTTAACATCCTCTAACATCTCTTTCAAAACAATATCCATCATCTTGTCTCTGAAAAGCAGAGAAGAAAGGAAGGTTTGTTTTTTATCAGTAGGAAGAAAAAAATAGTGTGGCCATCTTACCATAGGAGAAGGAGACGTCTTCATTTTTCAGCGTAAAAATGGAAAAGCTGTTTCTGATTAAATTTTCAACATAATTTTCAGTGGTTTTCTAACAAATGTCTTCAAGTCCTGTTTTACCATAATGTAAAGATTTGTTTTCCCAAAACCAAGTAAGGAAACACACAAAGTTGCCTATTTCTTAGCTTGTCCTTGTTATACCATTCCCATTATTTCATTACTGACTTCAGTAGAATTATCCCTGGTTTAGGTAAAGGGAAATTGAATCCAACCCTTTTCATGCTGTTTGAAAAACAAAGACAAATACTGTGTCCATGGAAGATTCAGGGTAAGGTCCAAATGTTTTCCGAAGAGCACAAAAACCTTTGCAAGGTGGATTGCAATTTCACTCCCTTTGTTACTTTAACCTGCATAGTGTTACATATCCTCAATAGCTCATCGATTGTGATACTTTTTAATAATGCATAAATGCATTTTAAATATATGTTGACTTTTATCTTTTCTAGGCATACTCTGTCTACGATGAAGACATTGGCTATTGCCAGGGACAGTCCTTCCTTGCAGCTGTGCTACTGCTTCATGTGAGTTAATTGCAAAATGAAAGCCTTGATACTTAAAGTCAAAACAGCTATAAAATCAGTAGTACTGGAACGTAGTATTTGACAGATATTTACCGTGTTTTATTTGTCTATGTTCATTTTCCTGTTGTTGCTTTTTGGTAAATAGTGAATAACGGCTTCTATTTTTGTGAATGTAGATTTCATTTATCTAGGATAAATCCATTAAATTGTCAAGTACTTCTGTGTCAAAACCAGACACTGATGTGTTACATCTTTTCTTTGAATTTAATACTCACATAGGTAAACTCCCGTTGTGATTCAGGGGTACTTAAATTTGGGAGGTATTCTCAGAGTAGCTGACAGAAGCAGTCTCATCAATTTTCAGCAATACTTTTTCTCCTAAGGACATTTTATAAAATCTTTTGAATGAAAGCTGGATTTGAACGTTGATATTTTAGCCTGTAACCAAAATCTGTACCAACTTTGATCTGTCACTTCCTATGTATACATGTGTAGATACATAGACATAGGTAGATAAATACAGTTTTTCTATTTTGCAAGATGCTTTAACTTGGACGATGTATCAGTGGCAAATAAGCAGATTCAAATATTGGTGGATATTGTAAAGAATTTCTGAATAAAACACCTCAGATCCCAAAATCAACTCTTTTTCAGGCCACTGCCTTTTTCTGTCAGGCTTTTAATTATTAAGTTATCAATCATGGTTGAAATACACTTCAGACCATGGGTTTGGATGGAATATTTGTGGTATATATGTTACGTATACACTTTCTAAGGCATCTAGAAATCTAATTCAGATTAATTTAACTACAAGCTGTAATGAGATCCTAGTGAGATCTGTGACTCTTCAAAGATTTATAGAACATGATACACTGTTAAAATGTTACAGAGAAACTCCAGATTCCTGTAGAGTTAACCTGAAATTAGTCAGGTTACTGCAGTCCCACATGCACTGCAAATCAGCTTGTCTATCAGTTACTTTGCAAGTAATTTTTTACCCAAATAAGAGTTTTTAATTTCCACAGGAGTAATAATCCATTTGCAGTATGAACGTTGTTTAGCAATGAGTGGCTGTCACATTCTTAATGTTCCACTAATACTTAGCTCCTCTCTCGGTAGTGCGCTGTCGTTGTGACAGAGAATCACCTTTGTTTCTACTGTTTCTGGAGTTAGAAGAAATTGCCCTGTTACACGGGGAGTACTAAATGGCAATTACACTCATTTTAATATGCCCTTTATAACGTTTGCTTTCATAATAGGATATTAAACTGAGATAATCAGAGAAAGGGGGGAAGGGAAGCAGTGTCACTCATGTAAGTTGGGAGCTTCCCAGGTTATCATCGAACTTGTGTTTTTCTCACATTCTCCAACCAATCTGTATCTGTGAATGCTTCTAACACCCTCTCTAACTCTCCAGTCTTTGCATGGATTCTAGACTCCTTCCTTTCCCCTTTTTTTCTGGGACAGGATATAATTTCTTTTCAGTGTAGATACCTTTCAGGGATGGTTGGGTAGCCTGAACCTCCATCCTGGCTTTATGTGATTTTACTGCTCTGGTGAAATTCCCTTCAAAGATGACCAGGTAATTTCTAATCACAGGGGACCAGTGTTGCCAACCCTAATAGTTTTGCTGTCATTCTCACAGTGTTTGACTTTCTTATTGACTCTTGGAGACATTACTAAGTGAAAAACTAAAATTTCACTTATAAAACAAAAGGTAAATTTCTGACTGTTCTGACTCCAGATAAAAAATAGTAATGGGCAGATATATGAATGCTAAAAATCAGAATGGAAGTGCAAAAAATATGTGTTTTGTTTAAAATAAAAGAATAAAAAAAGATAAAAAGTAAACTTTATTTATGATTTTGAATTCTTGGGGTTGGTAATATTGGAGAACCTGCATCCACAGAGTGAGGACTCTCTGGCCTCTGCCTGTGCTGTCGTTGACCCAGTACTCACCTCTGTTCCCTCTCGCTTTGTCGGGGGAGGAATGACTGTCAATGCACGTGTCTGATTGAGCATGCAAGGTAGGTGTGCTTGTGCATGAGCATCTGTCATTTTGTTAGAAATAATTGTTACCTTACAAAATCGTACATTTGCTTTCATTTTATGCTAGAGCAGATTCAAGCTTTTTGGTCAGGATAAAATTTTTTCTTCCCTTCAGTTGAGCTGCAGCCTTCATCTGCTGTCAGTGGGGATTGCTCTGTCCAGATACAATTGTGATAAAGAGCTTTGAGATTCCTCAGAGCTTTTTCTAGGTGAATCTAGCCTGCACAGAGAGCTAGCAGCTGACCTGGCAGTTCTTTATGTTAACTAGTTATTTTTGTATATGCTGTCTGAAATGAAAATGTCTGCCCATGGCCCTGGAGAGAGGGCGTAATCATAGCATGAACCAGAAAAGATGAAATCCTGGAGGCAACTATCAAGAGACTAAAATTCTCTTTGAAAAAATATTGAGCTTTTATCAATTGCTGATATTTGATAGGGGGTTGGCACAAGGGTGATTGAGTGAATATACTAAAAGGTCAAGAGTTGTCGTTCTTGATACTCGATGGTTGTTTTCCTTCATAACAATCTGCTGCCTGCAAAAGCAAGGTTGTTTTTTTTTTTTTTTCCCAGTGGGATTGAAGACCTGATTTGGGGTTTGCAGTGACTCTAGTTGTTCATCTTATTATTGTGTTGCCTGAGGGCATGGGGAAAGAGTGAGATGACTTGTCGGTGGAGATGCAATGACACAGGGCTTCCCACAAATTCAGTGTTCAGTGGACTGAAGCCAACAAATGCAATTTTAGAGTGGCCCACATTGCATGTCCATTAGTACCAGCTTCTGCTGAGTGAGAAATTTTGGTCAACATGAAGCAGAGTTTATGGAAGTATGGCTTCTGAAAAAAAATCATGATGTTATGAGGGGAGCAGTGACCCTCAAGCTCATGAGAAGATTCTGAAGGCAAAATTTATTACTTCTTTATTCATCATGGAAAACCTGACTTCAGAAATTTTCATGTTCTGAGGTTTGGATGAAAGTAAATAAACATTATTCCCTCAAAGTGTTGGTTATACTGTAGTAGTCCTGCATTTTTCACAGTTAACTGAGCCTCTCCCAGTAGAAATCAGTGTCTTGAGATGTTGGGTTTTTTTTCTTTTTCTTTTTTCTTTTTCAAACTGATGTTGTGTACCTGAGAGTCATGTATTAGTTGATCTCAGACCTATTGGCAGAAGGACTACTGATGACAGTTGTATAGTGGTAAGGATGTAATACTTACATGAGCCTATGATCCAATCCCACCTTTTCTTCAGATAAAGTCTTAGAGAGCCAAATCATGGTGTCCATCAAGGACAACAGTCCCCTTGAGATTTCAGTTGCTTAATTCTAAATTCAGAGTGCTTTGCTGAAAATGTTAATGTAACCCTGTTTTTGAATTCATCTTAAGCATATTTGTGTCTGTCTGTCTGTCTGTGTAAAGAATTTCCATCCTCAGCTCAGTTGTTTAAATGATGTTTGTGTATTTTTCCAGATGCCAGAGGAGCAGGCATTCTGTGTGTTTGTGAAAATAATGTATGACTATGGCTTGAGGGACCTCTACAGAAATAACTTTGAAGATCTCCATTGCAAATTTTTCCAGCTGGAGAAGTTAATGCAGGTGGGGCCAGGGTAACAAATTATTCTGCTTTCATAAGTGGGAACACTAGTGTGAAGAGTGATGCTTTGCTTCCATAACCTACTGGGCAATAAATCACCTCCTTTAGAGGTGGGGTAGAACCAAAGCAGGAAAGCTTAACATCTAGATCAAACATTGTGAATCAGCTTTTTTTTGTAATTTCTTTTTTCTTTCATATACTGATCTTGCTGCCAATCTGTTGGGTTTTTCTCCCTCTGCTTACTCTCCCCTAATTTCTTATGTTACATGGAGAGATTTTCTCTGTTCTGTTAAGGCCAGAGTGTCTTTCAGACTGCCACTATCAGTGTCCTACTTTCTGCGAATTGTGTTGGTGGCTAAGAGGTCAGGCAAATCAGGACATCTCAATGCTTACGAAATACAAATTAAGTGTAGGTCATTTTACTGTGATTTCAGTACATTGCTCTTTATCCAGATGTAATTACATCATATTCAGAGCAAATTAAGTAAAAAGTTGCAAGTTTTGCACGTTGTTGTTCTGACTGACAGGCACTTAGTAGCAGTCCATTGAGCTCCAGCCTGGGATTCTGTTAGGTAGCAAAAACTACCTGCTGCAGCCATTTACCATAGATGACCAAACAGTTCTCTGAGATTTTTTAAAAACAAACAAAAAACTTCACAGACCATAGTTAATGTAATGATCTTTTTTCAGATGTCAAATTGTGCATATTTCCTACTTCATGAAGTGCAGTTGCATACAAATTACTTTGATCCTTAACGATGATGTATGGTCTTTTTGATATTTGTTACATACAGAAAGATTTTTACTCTGTTAACTGATAATGAGTATATGGTCGGCATGGAGTGGAATTATCAGTAATTCTTTCGTATTGCTTATATATGCTCCTAGTTAGAGACATTTTGTGATGAATTTGTGAACATTTGTGTGCTCTGTTCCCTTCATGGTCTGCAAGGTGAACTTGTTCCAGTACCTATTGCTTTTTTAGCAGAACAATTTATAAATAACAAGACACAGTTAAGAAATAACTTTCAAGAATATGTGTGTGCATGACGTAGAATTCACAACTGCTTTCCCCTGTTGAAGATTTGTAATTTCTCAGTGTAATCTAACAGTATGTTGTTTGGTGCCGTGATAGAAACCATAGTGGATATCTTATTGAACCGTGGCTACTAAAAGTGATGAAGAAACATATTAACATTGCTCAAAGGAAGCCAGGATTTCACTTTGTTGTGTTTTTCTGTCTTTAGCAACATGGTATGTACTGACACTGTAGATGATGAACCCAGATTAATGAGGAGTACTGAAGCACGTATTTTTTCCTTTACTCTAGGAGCAGTTGCCTGATTTGTATAGCCATTTCTCAGACCTCAGTTTGGAAGCTCATATGTACGCATCCCAGTGGTTCCTCACCCTTTTTACTGCCAAATTTCCGCTCTGCATGGTCTTCCACATCATTGACTTGCTGCTTTGCGAGGTAAAAAAGCCCTTGTATCAAAAAGCCTTCTCTCCACCTCACGAACGTGTTAAGAACTTTTGTCTTTCTTTGTTTTGTTTTGTTGGAGTCATTTACTGTTTAATTTCAAAACGCGTGTCCCAGTTTCTTTAGAAACTATGCTAATATTGAAGAGATGATGTTCTGTGAAATGCTGGTCTGGTTTCCAAGTTAGGATGGTGGATTGCCTCATTCTTTGCTAGGGGATCTTATTAATAATATCTGATACACACATCTGTTCTCATTTAATTTCTTACATAATTTATTCAAAGTTAGAAATTCTAATCTCTAGAATACCTAGTAGGTTTTTAGTGGTAACACTCCTCAGATTTTCTGATTCAGAATGCCCAAAGACTGTAAGACTATTGTGTGCTTTTTTGATGGCACGATATCAAACAATGAGAACTGCTAAACAGCACAATTTAATGAAGCTCTTTCCTTCCTTATTTTTTTCTACTATTCCAACTAAGGAATACATTACTCCAGGTACAGAATAGTGTGTTTCTGTATTGTAGACATATCTGCAGTTTGCTTTAAAAAAAAAGATAGTCTGGAATGTTTGTTTTGGTGATATGTGAGTACTTTTTGTCACGGGGAAGTCAGGGCATAGAGATGGTCATGTATATGTGATGTACACATATATATGTGCACATGTGTATATAATTGATATTTTCAAAAGCAAAGGGCTTCATGAATATGAAACACCATTGACTCCAGTTCTTTCTGTACATTTCTTAGTGTGAAGTATTTTACTTGGGAGTTTTCTGGCTTGCTGCACACGCGTTGATAATGTTCCTTGCAGAACAAATATTGTCTACTGTTCATAGTTCAGTATTTTTCCTTAAGAGTATTGCTTCTGCAGATAGGCTCGGTTATCAGAAAGAGGTAGGTTAATACCTCCAGGTCTCCCAGTGAGTGTGACAGGTAACAATGGAGAACTGATTCCACATTTCCATATAAATATGTTTTAGGTTAGATATATCTGAGCTCTAATTTTCTCACGATGTCATTAAGTGGGCAAATAGAAATAGAGCAGAAGTGGTTGGTTTGTCTCAACTGCCCTCTTTGCAGAGATGGTTGTCCACTAGATAACGGCCTACCTTGATCACTTTTGAACTGTTAGTGAGTTAATTCTCAGAAAGGGCATCTGGCATGGATTTGATTATTCTTTGTTGGTTGATTTGATTTCTTAATTCTGAACTTGATGTAGAGCTGCTCTCAGAAATAACTGTTTGAAGAAATCGTTTGTGCACAAGTACAGAACGCCATTTCATGGTGGTGGTTATTGTGCTAGCAGTGTAGTTACATCCTGTCTGAAGCTCTTCTTATTGCATTAAGCTTGACAATAAAACAGGCTCAAGAGGTATTTTAGTTATGGTTAATATAGATTTAAACATTTGCATTCATCTCACACATGGCAGTGTTTATCTCAGCATGTCTGAAGGAGTTACTCTGGGAAGAAAGGTGAAGGAACTGAGAAGAAAGTAGGAAAGTCAGTGCTAGAGTGTGCTAGAGAAAGGGAAGCTTGTTACAGCCTGTGCAGGGCAATCATATAAAAGTAAAGCAGCTTCCTTTACAACAGTTAAAAATAAATCAGAAGTGATAAGAAAATTGATTTCAAGTGAGAAGGTACGTACAGACATACAGAGAAACAGCGGGGCCGTTTGTAGACAGAACGTACGGAGGCAGCAATGGAGACTAGCAGAAAATTGCTTCTAATGTTCATGAGTCAACCAGTCTGGAGTAGCAGGCAGTTCTGTGAGTTTGTGAGAGGAGCACAGATTAAAATCCAAGTAAAAATCTAGTTGACCCTCGTCATAGAGAGAAGATGAAATCTGAAGGCATATAGACATAGACAAAATAGGAGAGAAATCATTCCTTAATGGAGGACTGAAACCGCATTGTGAAGCTGTCCATCCAGTCAGCCTCCAGGAGGAGTGATGGAGCAGTCAGAAAATAATTTTTGTCTCCACTGAATTGCTCTTTACTTTATCTCTGAACAAACAGCATGCCTGTAATTCCTGCAACTGGAAGGAGAAAAAACAGTTGCAGCTGCTAACACCAGAACATATTCTTCTGGAACGAAAAAATCCTCAAAAACTCAAAATGCCTTTGAAGTCTTGTCTTTTTCTACAGACAAGCTTCCAGCCTTCTCGTTAATTTGTCATAAATACAGATGAATTTTAAATAGCTTCAGTTTCCTTCCTGGCTGTGCTTTCTCCATGTCCCTGTCCTGTCTGCCGCTGACAAAAAGTTTACATCCTATATAACTCCTATGAAAGAAAAATACTGGGGGAAGGAGAAAGATAGTTAAGCCATTGCTGCCTGGGTGCTGCAAAGTGATCATTGCAAGGGAAGTTCTCTGGTGTGCATGAGAATATTTGAATTGTGGATGAGTGGTTTGGGTTGGATGAGGTTTGTCCTTCTAGTTCGTGGCTGTGGCTGGAAGAGCGGCATCAGTCAGTACAGATGCTCTCAGCCCAGAGAGGAGGCATTGGCAGCACTGCAGTTTCACGGCTGCAGCCAGGCAGGCCCACCTGCTTCCCTGCATGTGCTGCAGAATGGCAGCTCTCCAGCTGGGAGCTGGGCCTCCTGGGCACGACCCTATCCAGGGCTGGGGGAGCCCGTGAAATATTCGCTGAATTTGGGATGGGAATTACTGAGAAATTTTTTAAATCACATCAAAGTGTGTGCTGTTGCAGTCAAGGTCTTTTCATCGTTCTCTCATTAAATATGACTTGATTAATTACTAAATAAGTGGTTTGGGTTCATGCAAGTTAGGGACTTGCCGTGGCCTCTACAGGATTGGATCTTCTATCCTGTTGTCTTCCTCTGACCTTTTTTTAAGTCATATGCAGGCTGCTGAAGATGTGATTCAACCCCCAAATTGCCTACATTTCCAGTGGCATTAGAATGGTGCCTTAATAGCACAGAATATTGCCTCAGGGTTATCTAGAAAGGAAACGTTTTGAAATCCTTTGTCTTTCCTTGGACAGAAACGTAAAGATTGTCAGCTTGCAGGCAGGTGGTCCATACTGCCATGGTACTTATGGGAAGGCTTAATTCCTGGTGTCTGAGTGCCTGTAATAAAAGCAAAGAAACCACCCTCTAGATCCAGATGACAGCATTCATGAGATGACATCAAAGTGCATGGCTGTGAGCCTGGCTATGCAGATGAATTTTAACATCTCAGCATCAGCTGAAGATCTTCCTGCAAGGCTCCTTTTAGCTGCTTCTTTCACCTACCTCATTAGTCTCCTTTTGCTGTTTCTCTGTGCATTACAGAATAACTTTGTTGATGAAATTCAGAGTTCTGTGTGAGCTTGTCAGTCTTAACTATCAACGTGACATCACGCTGTTGAACACTTTGTGAGCTGCTTTGTTTTGCTGCCTCCTTTTACTAAAAACTTTAAATGCTTTAACTTTTAACATTTAACCTCCTTCTGCATTTCAAAATTTGCAATTCAGAGTTAAGACGTGTTTTAGAGGCACCAAACAAGTGACCTTAATTAGGCTTTTAAAAGAGAATAAAACCAGCTGGCAGACAACCTGCAAGAATTTTTAAAAATTTCATGAAACTCTCTTCTTAAAAAAGAAAATACTCAAACCAGTTGGGCTATGTATCCACACACAGACACAGGGCTGCCAATATTAAGGTGGGTTCAAAGCTCAAGCTGACATTCTGTTCTTAACCTGGAGGTTTGAGACTTTATTGGTAGCCTGCCGTGTGAGTGTAGCTGGCTATTTCTGTGTGCAGTGCTTGGGGATATAAAATACCTAAGGACTGTGCATCTTTCCTTTCCAGGCGTACACAAAACCCCTGCATGCTGCCTTGTCTGCGCTGGTACAGATGTGTCCATATTTCAGTGTCAGCAATCACACAGTCTGTTACAAAAATTAATAGTTTGCCTACAGAGCTGCGATTTTATGGTCAGGGCTGAAAAGAGGAGGACGCAACTGATTTTCTGTCACTTTCATGTGTGAAATGATGTGTTGTTTTCCATGCAGCCAGTATCGGAGACGTGAGGCCGTGTTCCCCAGCACTACAAAGCAGCACAGTGGAAGGGCTGAAAGCTGGATGCTGTCATTCCTGGGCCTTGGTTTATCAAGTGTTATATTCAGAATTTTGTACAAAGTGTCTTTTTAAATTGATTTTGAGAAACTACCTTTGATACTGAAGGCTGACTTTTATGATTTTTGTTTTTAAATAACAATTTCAATGAGCACCCGCTGATCGTGGAAACGTGGCACCGCGCTCTGCAGGTGCGGTGCCTGGGAGCACCGCTTCGTGGTGACACCAAGAAAACCCTAGAAGGTTTCTAACTATTGGCACACAGGATCTGATTTCTGTCTTCTGTGTGTCTTGCTGGAGAATGGATGTGCCAGGACACACTGAGCGTGGCTCAGGCCTAGGAGCGGTCCTGCTGCGGGTGGATGCTGTAACGGGCTGCTGTTTTCTGTCTGTCACTGTCACAGGCTTTGTGATCGCTTCAGCAGAGTTAGGTTGAGAAAGAACAGATTAACATTTTAATTTATTAAACTTCCTCAGGAATTGAGTCAGGAGCAGGCCCACTTCCTCTGTAAATCTACGCGCAGATGAAGTGGGAATTGAATAAAATATTGTGTACAGATTTTTATCGTTTGTAGATCTGCAGGGAAAGGAAAATTGAAAACCTTTTGGAATTAACTATTGCTGTCATATTGTTTGCACTTGTTCACCCTTCAGGCTGCAACTATTTTAGTGAATCTTACATAAAAACAGACTGGGCTTGCTAAAACTCAAATCTATCGTAGTATCAGCATATTAGAAGCTAAACTTAAAGTATGAGTAGATACAGTGCTGAAACTTCCAGCACTATTCCAGTGATGTTTGCAAAGGTAAAGTCAATGTCATGCATGTGAGTTGGAAAAGGCCAGGGCTTCTGTTTGTTTTCCTCTGTATGAATGCAGACCATCCAGCTTTGGCATTTAGACTCTGTCCTTCCTCCTGTCCATTGCTCTTTGCGTTATTCCTGCTGGGGACCTAAGGCTCCTTTCTGAAGTCTGTACCAGGCACTGCTCTTTCATGCAAAGAGACTGGGAAGGACTTTTTGAGGCTGTTGCAGCTAGATTTTCGTTGGAAAGAAGAAAGAGGATAGGTTGAATCTCAGGCTGCAGATGGAAGAGGCCCATGTGGGTGATGCTGGAGTGCTCCACGTGAGAGCTGCTGTTCTGAGGAAGACAGGACGCCTGAATTGTTGGGTGGTGTGAGGCCTTCTGCACCGTAATGCACAAGTGCCTGTATAAAATCTGTATTTTTAAATGGCACTTACCAGGACTATTCTTAGTCTCTGAAATGATGTCATTGCAAAACTTCTCCCAGCATCACTTCTACAAAAGAGCTGCTGCATTTGTGCAGTGTTCTTAGTTCAAAGTATGACATAGATATACGAATATAGCATGTGCAGAGTCTCTTATCTCCTAAATTAAATGTTGTGAGGCAAAGCAATGCCAGACAATTAAGGTGATACACACACTACAGAAGGATACAGAATTGTGTGTAGATTATCTGGAAATCACAAATGACTTCTCTGCATGAAGAAGCATCTGCTGACACGACAGTCATTATCATCATCTTCACTGCAAAAATCTGAGGTCTGCAGTGGAGTTAGCTCAGGTTTTCTGGCCCTGGATGTTTTGCTTTTATGCATTTAGATGAGTTACATAAATCCATGCTAAAAGGAAATTTAGCTTAATTTATCCAATGACTGTATTCCACTGTGGCTCTTTTTCGGCACCAGAACAGAAATTAAACTAAAAAGAATGAAAAATGAATGTAGTATTTGATTGTGTTTTATAGATGAGGAACTTGTAAAAGTTTTTATATGTTTGTGTTTAAAATGTTCAGGTTATAATAAAAAACTGTAAGTTATTTTCTAACTGAAGGTCATAAGAAGCATTAGGTGTTTGGATATAAAATTCCAATCAACAGCAGAAACGTTGGAGGTATATAACACACTGTTCTGTATTGCCACAGGGACTGGGAACACAGAATGCTCTATTCACCTTTAAAGCTATACAGAATTTGTAAGAATTCAAGCTTGGATTGGGGAGAGTATTTTAATAGAACACATTCAAGAGCTTCTTGGAGAGCCTCAGGATTTAACATAACCCTTTACACTGTGTTGTCCAGCTGTTCCTATGAGCATCCATATTTATGTGTCTTCCATTCCTAGCTGCAGCTTGTTTATCCCCAGAATAACAAGGCTGGTGATAAATGCTCAGCATGAGCAAAGAGAAGACTGCTTCACAGCAATCTGCAATTCAAGATAACTTATGTGAACAGAAGGTACCTTTTTGGTGATGTTGATAAATGTTGTGGTCCTAAAACGTTGAGGCTGCTTCTGTTTCAGGAAACGTTTTGAGATGCAGGTGGGAAGTTACCAAAGAGGAGGGACCCGAGTGTGACCTGCTTGTGCCATAGCAGGGAGAGACAGCTCCTGCCGTATCACAATATGTCCCTGAATTACTTTCCCCATTGGTACTGAAATAATTTAGCCACTTACTAGTTGATGTTCACTTGGTTGATTTTTCTAGGAATACAGTAAATTTCCATAATGCTTACTTAACACCAGTGCCATCTGCTGTAGTTGAATAGCAGCATATTCCAGGCAGCCTTGGCAGTGCAGAAGAACGCTTCAGAAATAACTGAAGGAAGGGATCACAAACGGGAGAGCGATATTCCGTGAACAAATGCAGGAAGCTGAGCTAATCTGGGGACTGTTTTTAAAAGAGAGGGTGGCACAGCCTGCCTCTGCCAAAGCATCTTCTGTCACTTCGTGCTTGGAAACTGAGGCCCTGCTGAATTTTCTGATGAAATACATAAAAGCAAAAAGTAAACCTTTCATTCAAATGCTTATTGGAAAGGGACGCTGAAGGCGAAGGTGTGATGAGGCAAGGGCCAGGGCTGTGTAGTGGCAGAGAAAGGGACACCACGAAGAACGAATGTGGGGAAAGAAATACATGGCACGGAGGAAGATTTAACATGGACATGCGTTTTTCCTTGTGTTCTGTGACTGAGGGAACGTGCAGAGGGGAAGGATACACATCTCTCTCGCAAGAGATGTCCCAAATCCTTCATCTCCTCTCAAGAAAATTGGGGTCTGGAAGATTCCTGCTCCTCTGAGTATGTCTGATGGCCATTCCCTGTTTCCATGGAGAGTTGGAGGAGCTGTCTACAGAGTCTCTTTCTCTGTCCCCACCGTATGTGGTAAGGCCCTTGATGGGGATTTAGCCCCCTTTCTTTGTCCTCATATTAGTCAGGTTTGGAAAGAGGAAAAAGAATGTCAAATAGCCCTCTCATTTAAGCCTCTGAGAACAAGAAGAGCCAGGAGCTGATGTTAGCGAATAGCTTGGTCAAGCCAACGGAGAAGGCGCGCTGCCAGCCCGTAACCAGCTGCCGGTGAGCTAAGAACATTGGGTGCCAGGGAGCAGCTGGGTACGTGAAAATGGCTTAAAGTTCTGTGGCTCTAAGTTTTATTCTCTGCAAACAGTCACAGAAGCTCGACAGAGAAAGAGCTAATCTTGTAGCACTCCTGACCTTCATCCAGCCATAGCAACATCTTAGCATTAAATTATGTGAAAGTCACTCAAAACATCTAAATATTTAGTAGCACTTCTAAATCACATGCATTTCTGTAAAAAGCAACCAATCAAAGAAAATTTCATGCAAACTCTTACTTTCGTGGTTGCCTGGTAGTATTTATCACCTGCCATTTCGTGCTATAAAACACAGAAAAGTGGCACGATGAGCACTGAATCTCAAGGTACCATTTTTATTATCGCCGTGGTACCTGCTTATCTAATTCAGTCAAGTGGTTTTGATTGGGTTTGTGTATTATTCACAGCATTGTAGTATCAGGATGAAGAATTCTGTATTCTCTTTCCTTCTTTTATGTGTTTATAGCATTTCCTGCTGTTAGTTACTGCAGGAGCAATATATATGGATGCACTGGAGGAAGACTGGTTTGAGATGTCCGCTGTACCTCACCCTTCAGCAATAAGATCTCTTTGCAATTTGTTTTTCTCCAAGATAACTGTTTAGTAAGAACTGTTTAGTCCATCGCTTGTACAAAGCTTCCACAGTAATGAAATCATGTTTTTGTAGCTTTCAGTTCTATGGAGTCGGCGATAGAATTTGATAGAAGTTTGATAGAAGTTTCTTTTGGCCTTCTAGAGGAAGAATTACAAAATGCTTTTCCACTGCAGTTTAGCAATTCTTTACATATGTGCCCATGATCTGCTCGGCTGACAAGGGGTAATAATTCAGATGGTATTTAGTCACTGAAGCAAGTAACTGTGGCTGAGCACAGATGTACACATGTGTACGTGCTGTGCACAAGTGCAGCAAATCTCAGTAACTAGAGCTGTTCCTTTTATGCTGTGCCTTATTGCAGTGAGTTAGCCTTTCCTTTCCTTAGTTGTCTTGTCACTGAACTCAAATGAATGCACAAGCTGTACATCTGAGTAAAAGATTTAAATTAATGTGCATATCCTTGCAGAATGTGCTCCAAGCCTGCATTACTTACAAAGAGAAATTTGAGCTTCAGACCATATTTTACGGTGTCAGCAAAGTAAATGTATTTGTGACATTCCTCAAGTTTGTTGTGTATTCACAACATATTACAGATGCCAAACAAATGTTTTGCTGGAAGCAATCCAAAACATAAATAGAATGTTAATTCTCCTTTAGAGCTGGTGACCCCAATTACCCTCTACAGCTCTTTTCAAAGAGTATGCAATTGAACACATAATTATGAAACACTTTCAAATTATGAAACAATGTCAAATTAACTTTAGTGGAATAGCTAATTTCTCTTTAAAAAAAAAAAGAAACTTCAGTTATTAGAAAATGGGAGCAGGTTAACTGGTTCTTGATGGCATGTCATGTGAGTGTTGAGACTTCTCAGGCCTTACGGATGTGCTTACACATTCTTCTTCACCCCATGGTGAACTTCAGAGGATGTTGTGTCAGTACCTTCACTGCTTTCCCCTGCATGTCATGCAGATCTAGGAGCAAAGCCACAGATAAGGACACTGACATGAATTTCTCATAGATTCTGTGAAGAGATTCACTTTTATTTGTGGAACTGAGGCAGGGGTGCTGCCCTGTAACCAGAGGAAGGTCTGTCATGGTCTGGGTTGAGGAGGGAGAGATGCTGGTATTCAGTGTAGCCCACCTTCCTGCAAGGCTTCTGTCACCTAAGCAAAGCTTTAACATGGGAGATAAATTCCAAAGAAGTCCTGTATGGAAATATTATCAGATACTGCAGGATTAAGCTGTATGGTCTAACTCTTCTGTCTTCTCTGTGCTAGGTTGCTGAGCTCCATGGTTGGTAGCCTACATGAGGTTGCTGCTCCCTCCCCCAGCCCCCTTTTCCCTGTCTCTGGTGGATTTGCTAGGTCAGATGGATAGATAGCCTCCGTGCTTCTAAGGGAAGCCAGAGCATCCTTTCTGTCACAGAGATCTCACTGAATAAAAACACTTTCATAGGATCCTTAGCATCTGGCTGGTGCTCTTTATTCCCAGTCTTCTTTCCAGGTCTTTTTGGAAGCCAGCTTGTTTTGAAGTGCAGTGGGAGTCAACTGAGGGCTCCTCCAGGAGTGCTTCTGTCTGCAGAGGGATTTAAGGAACTGTGAACATCTCTCACTACAAGAAAGCTAACATAATAAGATTCCCACTCACTTTAAGCCAGCCTCAATTTCAGTGCACGTGTATCACTGGCAGTTGAAGTCTTAGGAGATACGGCGTCACTGTTTTGCCCATGGGAATTAGCTAGAATCTGTTGGAAATGAGTCTTTTGACATATAAATTCAAATAAACAGATGCACAATCGTCAGGAGCCATGAGGAGGCTGTGAGATAGCACGGGGTCAGGACAGGGCACATTGCTGTTTATCTTACCACCTTGACTGCAGAGTAGTTGAGAGTTGGCTGCTTTGAGATGGGTTTGTTCATCCTCGAGAGCTCCTGAGCTTAATGAGATCTCTCAGAGTGCTCGAGGCCTTTACACGAGCTTAAGAGGGTCCTTAAATAACACCTGGTGGAAGGAGGAAGATACTGTGCAGACGCGTAGCTAGACAGATAAGCCTCGACAGGCTGTTGTAGGAGCTGCTGGCTGTTGTGCAAGGGGCTGGCTGAAAGCTCTGCAAAGGAGTGCGTCCCCACGCCTTGCTTCTGGGATCTCTGCCCCCAGGCGTCGTGTCTGAGAGCTGTGCAGTCTGTACATCCCTCCTCTGTTTGCCCAGCATAGCTTCTTGGGTTGAAAACCAGAATGGCTGCGTGAGAGGCAACACGACGCAGTGATAAGGCCCTCGCCATCCCTGTGCTCTAAGAACAGTTCTCATTTAGAACAGTGAATATTTTTCATTGTGGCTGTTGTATGTTAAGCGAGTGCTTAGGTAGCTATGGACAGCTTTCACGTTAGCAAGGATGCTTTTGGTGTTAAGATGAGATCTGCATGATACTAAAGCAGGTACTTCAAAATGCGTAGTTAAAACCACGACCTTTGGTTTTAAAAAGTAATTATCTACAGCTGATTTAATATGGGCTCTCTCCTCTTTCCGTTTGTGGATGATTTGTATGTACTGCCATGTTTCCATTATGAAATTGCTGGAGGGATACTGCTAGCAATGATTTATATGTCTGCTACATGTGGGTATTTTTGGTGCTTCTGCTTCTGAAATAGATGGAGAAGTTTAAGCTGAATCTTATAAATCAGTGCGTTGTAAATGAAGTAGGATGTTAAATAAGAGCCTGGAAAAAGGAGCTGAGATAGCCAACTTTAATGGTTATGAAAAAGGAGGCTTTGGCAGAACAGCCTTCCGTGCTCTAGGAAAATGGCATTCAGCTCTGTGGTCCGGTGGTTGTGAGTTGCTGCAGGGGGGGGGCAGGGCACTGGCGATGCAGAGCACCTTGCTGCATCTCATCCAAAATGCGCCGTGAGCTGGGAGTTACCTCTCCCTTGGAGGAAAGGGAAAGCTGCAGGTTGCTTTCTGTCCTCAGGATGGATGGGGTGCTGCTTAGGGGTAGGTCTGTGTGAAGTTCTTCAGTCCTTTTGGCCATCTGATTTTAGGGTGCTCACGTGTCAGACAGATCTTCTGCTGTAACCTGAGGGAATCTGAGAGCTGCCCTGAACCTGGTGGGGCTGGGCACAGAGCTGGGCCCATTTCTGCCACATCTGTCCATGCAAAGAGAGACTGTGGAAGAGGAGTGGCAGGAAGGAATGGGAATTCAGGAACAGGCAGAGTTTCAGGCAGGCCAGAAAAAACATTTTGAACATAAATGAAGACTGATTTTCTTTTAGACAGTGCCAGAAATTGCACAGGACACCAATCCTTCAGTAATCCAGCAACTGCACGTAATCTCTTTGTTGCAAAATAACAAAATCTGATCAATTTGTTCAAAACTTTGTGGTGGCATGTGGTTGTGTCTCTCCCTTACAGACGTTCACATCCATCCCTCTCTGCTGCTAAATGATAGTTACTCGTGTGTCATGCCTGTGTGTGCAGCTGGGGGTTTGGAATGGATCCGGGAGTGCTGTGGCTGTGGTGACCTGCTGCTGCTGCTCTGGTCTTCAGTATCACGACTGTCATCCACAGCCAGACATTTTTCCTATTAAATTGAAGTATAAAGAGCAAAATAACAGTTGTGTTTGAAATATTTGTCACTGCCTTTGGAAAAAGGGTTTCCTGTGAACGCTTTTTGGTTCAGTCCTGCTGCAATTGTGACCTCTAGTGGAAAAAACCAGTCTGCTGTCATGATGATTGTGCATCCTTGAGAGCTGCAGTGTTCGTTACGTCTGATGTCGTAGCGTTTCCAAGACTAATTAATGGTAAAATCCCTTCAAGAAACATAGTCCATAGGAAAAAATGCAGTTTGTTCCCAAGAATGCCTCTAAAGTCTCTGGAGCTTTTTATGAAATCTCATTTTTACAGGAGTATTGTCACAGGCTTTCAGGAAGAGGTTTGGAAAAATACTCCGTTGCAGTAGCAGAAATTTCTTGGAGGAGGCTCCCTTTTACAAAGTCCTCCTGCTGTCCCACAATGATAGGTATTACACTGACAGTGTTATTTGAGTGCAAATCCGATAAGATGTTTTTAGATGCCAGTAAGAAAAGGTTTCTCTTGTCATTAAGGAAGCAGGCAAGAAGATTTGTCGAGTATAACCTAGGAATACAGCAGTCTGAACACAAAGTGCATAGCACAGCAAATGGGAATTGCACATGGCATCTTTCAGGTTGGGATGGTCCCAGGGCTGTTTAGAAAGTTAACTAACACAGGTAGGCAGAGGTGCTGCAGACAGGAGGCCCTCTCCATCAGCAGTGGGGGAGGGTTCCTGGGCCCCAGGGCCCAAGAAAGTCTCAGGGTCTGCACTGTCAGGGTGAAAAGATGTTGAATTTTGTGTATTTTATACACGTGTGTTGGTTGTTTATTTATTTATTTGACAGTTTGAATGTGAAAGATTGTACGTGATTGATCCCAGCTTTCAGTTACTAGGCAAAAATCTTACCAGCTAGAATATTTATGGCATTTTCCTGAGGGACTGCCCGTTACAATATTCTGCACTGCTGATGAGAAACAGCACTGACAGGTACTGGAAAGCTGGAGGGACGTCCTGTGACATGCAAAGCACCTGGCTAATTGCAGAGTGAGATTCCAAAAGCTCCAAGGAGCCTTCATCTTCCCCAGCTGGATGTCTGGGAGCTGGGCCTTGGAGCTTTAATGATGATCTTTGAAGCGTAGCTGGGGAAAGAGAGGCATTCCCTAGGGCTTTGCGGCATCTCGTTAAGATGCTGCACGGTGATAAGTAACAGAGAAAAGAGATTAGTGTACTGCGAGTGATTGAAGTCTCTTTCTTCTTATTTTTCAGGGTATGAACATAATCTTTCATGTAGCCTTGGCTCTCCTCAAGGTAAGTTATTGATTAGAAGCTTTTTTTTATTCAGCTGCATGGAATATTTTCCCCAGCTGAGTGTATTGAATTGAAGGGAATGATCAGGGTGAGGCTTCCTGGGGAGGGAGCAGGGGAAAAATATCCTGCATTGAGGTAGAAATGTCTTCAGAACTATACTTCTGGTAGGTTTGTTTTTATTAAACTTAATCTCATCGTGAAGTTCCTGGAACAAGGAGTGCAGTCTGAGCCTTTAAGTGTCTCATGTGAGACTACTTAGAAAACAATTGTGATCCACTTCACAGCAGGTTTGTTTTATGGCTGGGTTCTTACATATCAATACTCAAGAAACGTGGTTGAATATCATTTGATGTCAATGTATTTGTAATGTCAAGAGAGGATAAGTCTGTTGTAGAATGGGTAACTTCTGTCTTTGCTTTATGCTCAGAACATACCTAAAGTGAAAAATATAAAATAACAAAAAAACAACCTGCAGGTGATGTTGGCTCTTTTGATGCCAGTGAGACAGCTCAAAATGAACTTGCATCAACCTTCACAAGTTGGCTGGAGTTCAAATCAAGTCCTTATACGGGCACGTGATATGGAATTAGAAGTTCCACCTTTGAATTCAAGCAATTTGGGCCAAAGCTGAGGGTGGAACAGCCTGTCAGTACCGACACAGCAGCCCCACAGTGTGGCACAGGCCAGTGTCGTTGGCTGCTGCCAGTCCTCCCCTGTATTTTCCCTGTTCTTCCCCAGTTTCCTGCAGGAGGCAAACAGCTGTTAATTGAGCTGTTCAGCAAAGAGCAATTTCTGGGGTCTTGACTTCTGCAGCCCACAGTCCTACAGCACAGGTGGGACTGCAGCACAAGTGCTCTGCACCAGCAATAGATCTGTATTCATCTGTCTGTCTGTCTGTCTGTATATGGTGCTGCACTGCAAGTTTCCAAACACAGTCACTTGGGGCAGAGGAAGCTGGGTGAGGTACCACAGGGTAGGTCTAAGACAGTCAGTAGCATTATGGTAAGGAAATGTCTCAAGTAGCTTCTGTTATGCAGTTGGTGTCAAGTGGTGTCACTTTCAGCATGGGTACATGTGTTAAAGGAACTAGACTATAAACAGGAAATTCCATTAATGTATGTTTCCAGGGAAGTGTTCCTACGCAAATCTAAATCTGTATATATAAGAAAAAAAAGGGTGGGGTTGAGAGGAGAAGCAATGCACTCCTTTCTGCCTGTTCTATATTTTATTTGCATCCGTGGAGGCATTTTTGTTTTCTGCTTTTAATGGCCAGTGTGGCTAACGGGCAGTGCAGCAGGTGATGGCATGAGGGATAGTGGGGCGGTGAAACAAGCCCCCAGGTGACAGCTGTGGGAATCAGAACAGGTTCTGGAAACAGGCAGAGGTACCAGCTTATGGGTCTTAAACTGGGGGAAAAAGAAAAGGAGGAGTAGTTGCCCTGAGCTGGAAATGGCTGATAAGGCTTTCAGGAAAGCAGAATGCAATTCCCTGTAGCTAGGCAGTCTGGCCTGCAGGCTGTGGGTGCCCACCCAGCCGTCTGCTTGCCTTACTTTCCTCTGCTGCTGTTGGAGACAGCTGAACTGAGGCTAGCAACAGAACAACTCTTTAGAAAACGTGGTAAGAGTTGAAAAGGCAAGCAGGAATTTTTTAATGCCAAAAGATTAGCCCAGTTTCTTTTAGCAGAAGATGCTCAGTCCTTTCATTTTACATATATATTTCACAACACGCTGCTTTTCCAGTTCGTTTCTCTTTGGCCTTTCCAGGAGAGGAAAATTGAAGAAATTTCATCAGTTTTATTGTAACTATTTTCTGATCTTAAGAGCTTAGAGCTCTTTGGAGCTGGTTTTAGGAGCTGGTTTTAATTCTGCCCATAGCAGACCTCCCTGTGCTTGGGCAGGGTGCTGTATCTGCTGCTTGGTCTGGCAGCGACAGGCTCGGGATGGTGAGGGAGGTGTTACCCTGAGAAGATACTGCTATATCTCAGCCAAAACCAACTGCAGAGAAGGTACAGCTGAGGGGGACAAGAAGCACTCACATCAGAGCCCACCACAGGGCTGGTGATTGTGTATCATCAAATTAGCATTATGATTTGCTTTCAAGCATGAGTTGCTGTTCTGTTACAGGGGAAAATTTGTACTTGGATACATGAAGCAAATCTGTCCTGTTCAGATGCGTTCATAACCTCTCTCAGTCATTAGAGACAATGTGTTTTAGTTTTCTGGTCCTTCTAAATTGCGGAAAGTGAATGTGAGTGCTGCAGAACAGCAGCTGTAGAAGCTGTGAGGCTCTAAGGATGTGCTTGTCGCTGATTCTGAAGTGAATGAAAGCAGCTCCTAGGATTTGTGCTATGTTAAATAGCTATTATTTTCTCATCCTCCATCTCTCGGATTAGTTTTAGTTTGGAGGAGGAAATCGTTCATCAGGGGAATATCTGAGTCTTCATTCTGTAAATGCCATTTTTCTCGCATTTTTGTGAAGCATGTGCCTCTCAATCCCTCATTAAGTAGCAGCAGAAAGCTTTCAGCTTGAGCTGCCCCCTGCTCGCTGCAGTTTCTCCCCGTTACCGCCAGCTGCTTGTGCTTGAGGTGTGCAGCTGCTGGCCTGGAAACACCAGTGCTGCCCTGTGACCAGTTGCCCACGACATCTTGGTGCAGAAAACAAATGTGTTTAAGGCACGGGGGGAGCCCTTTCCCTTTCCTCCTCCCACATTCTGAGTATGCTTGTAACAACGTGGATTAAAGCCCTTTTGCCACGGAGGCCGTCATTTGTAGCAGAGCATTAATGTGATTTGTGGAAGGAAAAACAGCCTTCTTTTTCTGTCGTGTACCAGTGTTACGCTTCCCAGTGTGTGTCACTTCAGCTGTCTGTGCCCCACTGCTGCTGGCCTCGCATCCAGCTGGCGGCAGCATCTCCCAGCTGACATCCGTCACTGCTCGCCTCGAGCTGGGAGCAGCTCTGTGAACAGCCAGCGGCCGAGCTGGTAGCGCAGACATCCCTCTCTCCTCATTCTCTGAGCATCACATAGTGGAGAAGAGCCCTGGTGCTGAAAGAGGCAGGGTAGAAAAGTGTGGTTCAGGCAAGCAACACTGTGTGGATATTTTCATTTAAAATTCCTGGTAAAGCTGTTACCTGAGAGTGGCACAGGAAGATGAACCATTCCAGTCCCAGCATACTTTCAGATCTCTTTTGTCATCATTAGTTTATTTGTTGAAAAATATCCTGGAGAAGAGAAGACTGAGTGGGAAGCTTATTAATGCCTGTAAATATCTAAAGGATTGGAGCCAAGTGGATGGGGCCGGGCTCTTCCCAGTGGTGCCCAGCATCAGAACAAGGGGCAATGGGCACGGACTGGAACCCAGGAAGTCCCATCTCAACATGAGAAAGAACTTCTTTACTTTGAGAATGACAGCACTGGAACAGCTGCCCAGAGAGGTGGTGGAGTCTCCTCTGGAGATACTCAAACCCTCCCCGGGCACTTTCCTGTGCAACCTACTGTAGGGAACTGCTTTAGAGGGATTGGACTGGGGGATCTCTGGAGGTCCCTTCCAGCCCCCTACCATTCTGTGATTCTGTGAAAATACAAAGTAGACATGGGAATCTTTAGATATGGTAAGAAGAAAGTAGCAATACACATTGTTTCATATTTGCATGTTTCTGTATTTATTTCCTTTATCTTCTGTTTCTGATCCAACTACCTCAAGGTGGGGGGAGAAGAAAGCTAAATGCATGCTTTGTTTTGGAATTAGCAAAATGAGGCAAGCATTAGAACATGTGATGTGGAGAAACCAGGCTCTGGATTAAGTTACCAACTACTGACAAGGAAGGAAAGACCACACATTAACTGGAAACGTGAGAATCACAGAATCACAGAATTGCAGGGGTTGGAAGGGACCTCGAGAGGTCATCGAGTCCAACCCCCCTGCCAGATCAGGTTCCCTACAGCAGGTTGCACAGGTGGGCGTCCAGGCGGGTCTTGAATATCTCCAGGGAAGGAGACTCCACACCCTCCGTGGGCAGCCTGTGCCAGGGCTCCGTCACCCGCACCGTGAAGAAGTTCTTCCGCATGTTGGTGCGGAACTTCCTGTGCTCCAGCTTAAGGCCAGTGCCCCTTGTCCTGTCCCCACTGACCACCGAAAAGAGGTTCCCCACCTCCATTTGCCTCCCACAACTAAGATACTTATAAACATGTATCAGGTCCCCTCTCAGCCTTCTCTTCTCCAGGCTGAACAGACCCAGCTTACTGAGCCTCTCCTCATAGGGGAGATGCTCCAGGCCCTTTATCATCTTTGTGGCCCTCCGCTGGACTCTTTCCAGGAGGTCCCTGTCTTTCTTATACAGGGGAGCCCAGAACTGGATACAGTACTCCAGCTGAGGCCTGACCAGGGCAGAGTAGAGGGGGAGGATCACCTCCCTCGACCTGCTGGCAATGCTCTTTTTAATGCACCCTAGGATCCCATTGGCCTTCTTAGCCACCAGGGCACACTGCTGGCTCATGGCCAACCTGTCATCTACCAGGACCCCCAGGTCCCTCTCTGTAGAGCTCCTCTCCAGCAGGTCGTCCCCCAGCCTGTACTGGTACATGCGGTTATTCCTCCCCAGGTGCAAGACTCTACACTTGCTTTTGTTGAACCTCATCAGGTTCCTCTCTGCCCATCTCTCCAGCCTGTCCAGGTCTTGCTGGATGGCGGCACGGCCTTCTGGCGTGTCAGCCACTCCCCCCAGCTTCGTGTCATCAGCAAACTTGCTGAGGGTGGACACAATCCCCTCACCAAGGTCGTTGATGAAGACATTGAACAAGACCGGACCCAGCACCGACCCCTGGGGCACACCGCTAGTTACAGGCCTCCAGCTGGACTCTGTGCCGCTGATCACAGCCCTCTGAGCTCGGCCAGTCAGCCAGTTCTCAACCCACCTCACAGTCCACTCATCTATCCCGCATTTTCTCAGCTTTGCTATCAGGATGTCATGGGAGACAGTGTCAAAAGCCTTGCTGAAATCAAGGTAGATGACATCCACTGCTCCACAGAATTTTCAAGCAGATCCATACCCAAACTTTCTGGGGGACAATCTGTTCATGGATCATGAGTTGTAGCATCACTCGAGGTCTAGGTTGTTGCAATGTAGACTTTTATCTATATGACCATTAAAAACATGTTGCTTCATGCCATAGGTAAGGTACATAACATTCAGACATTCAAACTGAATTGAATAGAAAGTGGTGAAAAACAAATAACGTACTAATTATCTTACAGAGATTCACTTCAGTACCTGTGTTATCTTGAAGTCAGTACTTCTGTACATTGTTCCTTGAGCTTGACCAAATGTAAGCAGCATTTCTAATGGTCGCTAAGAATTCTTAAACTCCTTTTCACTGCACACTGTGAAACGATAGCAGCACATAACACGAACAAGACAGTCATGGTTCCTGGTTATTTCTGTTTGCATCTTTCAGTCTCAGTGCTGATTGTGCCAGTATGTGCCCTACAGATTGAAGAGAGCACCGGTTCCAGTGACAGGGACAGCAGATGATGCTATCAATTTAAGAACTTGATACAGAGGCTCCCCATATTAAAAAGAAGAAAAAAATTAAAAATTGCCCTAGCTGAGGAGGGCAATTCGTATTTTTATATTATCCTGTACCTAGACTGAAGAGGACATTCTGGGCCAAGGAAATGCTTCTGTGCTGCAGTGCCCCAGTATGTGACGTGACATCCATTTTACAAGCTAGCAGCAGTATGGCTGCTGGAAGGCTGTTGCAGTCCAGACTTCTTACTGAGCTTCTTACACTCCCTTGCTCTTAGATCAACACTGTCCTCTTCTGTTAGATGTCCCCTTGCAGGGACACGCTGGTGTTCACCACCTTGAAGTATTTATAGATACCAATCGTATTCTTTACATCTTAGCAGTAGTCTTCTGCATCTGCTCAAATCTGCATTTGTCTATTTGGATGTGCTGTGTTTTCTGTATTGATAATTGTATTTCCTTGTTCCTAGAAAAGCTGTCTTTTTTCTGATAACTGTGAGGATTGTATTGTTCTTTTGTTTTTTATGAAATGATCTTCATGACTAACCAGAGGGATCCACAAATACTGTTTCACCACTTTAGAGTTGGACTTTTGTAAGGGCAAAAATTTCAAACAAAATTTTTCTATGCTTAGATATACATTGACATTTCACTTCTTCATGAACATATTACAGGTTGTAAATTTTCTTATTTCTCTTCCAAGGCAGTAAGAATAGACGTTTGACCTAACCTGTCTTGGATTTTGTACTTCATTTATCTCCTGAATTACCACTTGTGCCGACCCAGGGCTTGAAAATGATGTCTGAAATTTTGCTCTGTATTAAAGGCACAGCTTGAAAATTTGTGCTTATGAGAAGCAGACGTTGCAAAGATAGCCAGAGCAGTGATTTGTTCTCATGGACCTTGGATTCTGTTGTTCATGGCTAAGTTATACCTAATTCTTCATGGAGCTATGTGTGCAGCTTGCAGTGTAAACCAGAATGGCCGGTGTGACATCCCTTCAGATCAAGCCTCCTTGTGTCACCCAACACTTGTCCACTGCTGAAATCATCCCTTGCCACTATCTAGCCTGGGGCATTAGTGTTTAAGAAGCAGTGTAGTCTTCTAAAAAAGCACAAGAAGCCTGAGGGTTCAACCCATGACACCAAGTGATGGAATCCTTAACTACGGGTTGTCTGAAGAGGTGCTTTGCTTTCTTTGCGTTGAACCTGCCACCTATGAGTTCCATTGGGCTGAAAGGGATTTTGGACAGTCAGTACCTCTTCACTTTCTGCAGGGCACTCAGGATTTTATAGGTCTGCTGTATCCCTCATCAACTGTCTGTTTTCCAGGCTTGATAGTCTAGTTTTTTGTCTCCTCACTTGGAAGCTTCTGATGAGCCTCATTCTCTCACTGTACACTTTTTGGTCTCTATTATCTCCTCTTTGAGGTGGGAGTACCAGAGTAGTGCATAATACTGAAGACGAAAGCTCGTTGTGGAGTTATATTGCAGAGCAATGGCATTCTCAGTTGAGATCAGCATTACTTTCACATTAATTCCTGCCATTTGATGTATTTTGTTGACCTGTGCCATGCACTGAGCTGATATTTTCATGGAACTGTCCGTGATAATGCCAAGATGCATTCTGAGTAGCAATTGTCAGCTATCATTTATATGTAAAATTGATACTGTTTTCTTTTTTTCCATATGCATCAATTTTGTACTTATCTATATTGACTTTTCACTTACTGTACTATTGCCCAGTCACTGAGTCTCTTACGGTCCTTGTGCAGTTCCTTACTGTAAGCCCTTCCCTTTAAAACTCTGAATAATTTAGTAGCATTTGCCAACATTGTCACCCTCTTTTCCAAGCTGTTTGAGAAGAGGTTAACCTGCACGGACCCCGGCACAGATAGCTGTTGGAATCTGCTCTGAAAATTAATTGTTTTGTCGTGTTCTCTCTAATAATGTTAGAGATGTAAACTTCAGTAAATTCAGATCACCCTGTTGTGACTGGACCTGAAGAACAGAAAGAACAAAGTAATTTCTGATAAGGTAAGAGGTGAAGCTCTCATTGAGGGCATGATGTAGTTCATATGGATTTTCAGAGTTGTTCTGGTGCAGAATTTGTCTTATCCTTTTGTAGAAATAAGCCTGAAAGAGAGCTATCTTTTTTGTTCTTCTGGTTTTAGATTTTATTTAGCTTTTCAAAGCCAGTTATTTTTGCCACTAAAATGTTAAAGGCAATCCAATTCTTTTTTGGGGGGCAGTTGAAGTAGAAAAGAGAGATGCTATCACACATAGGCATCGATCAATTAGCAATTGATATAGCAATTATGAAAATGTTCAGTTTATCAGTACTGACCTTCAGCAGCATGCTCCATTATCATAAACATTTGATATTCTTGTCGACACAGGATGGGGAGTAAAGCCAGCGGTGCTTTAGCACGAAAGACGGGGGAAGACATGGGGCTGGGCTCTCGCTCATGGGGAAGGCGTGGGCAGGCAGAGGAAGCAGAAAGGAAGAAAGAAATCCACAGCACTTACATAGGGTTGTAATTTTAAAATTATGGGAGGTGGGCAAGTTGCCAGTTTTTACAGCAAATTGCCATGCCTTTTTAAACACACAAGGGAGAGCGCTGTTATCGGGGAACTCAACCACTATGAACGCCTGAAACCAACACGTTTGTGTTTGGGCATCGAGCACTCTTGGCAAAATATTAGACACAAGCTGCAATAATCATGATGACACGTAATTTTTCCCTGTAGAAAACATTCCAAGAAGCACAAAGCTCCAACTTCAACCATTATGAAATGATAAATAGAAATTTCCTTGGAGTCACACGAGCCTTCCACACATACTTTCTCAGTGTCTGCATCTCTGTATACCTGGGTAGGGACACACACACCCCTTCCATGAATAGGAGGTCGCCTCTACTTTGGCATATTTTAAAGCACAGAGATTTATAAAGGACTTCCCATAAAGATCCTTGGTATCCTGCTTCAGAGTCCAGATTCCATGTGGTTTGATTTGCGTAGAGAATATTTTTCCATGAGCCACTTCTTCGGAGCTCAGCGGACCTCAGCTGTCCATGTCTGAGCTGATCTCAATGGCAGCAATGCCATGTGGGCAGATGCATGGATAGGAGGGCCAGAAACAGAGGATTTAACTGTACTTAAGAGACCAGATAGTCTACAAGATGGAAATCAAAGCTCAAATAATTGTGTTTACCTTAAGGCAAGTTTCTGCCTTCTGGGCCGTTTCCAGCCTTTCTGTTGACATCAGCCAGGCCTTCTGAATTGTCCAGGACAGCAGGGTGGTGCTGGGGGCGTGGGTAAGAGCAGTGAAGTCTCCATGAAAGGAAAATCACAATTCCTCATCAGACAGGGATAAAAATAAGATGTAGTGTTCCACTAGGATGTAGATGTGTCTGAGAATGGTAAGGAGTGTAAAGAGCTTCAGACTGCAGAGCTAATGAGGGGTTGCTGTTCCACTCTGGAGAACTGCCATGGCTTTTGCCATGTACTCCTTTGCTGTTTTCTCCCCACTTTCTCCTAAAGAAGAGATGCAGCAACAAAAAGACACAATTTTTTTCTAAAATGGATGCTGAAAAACCTAGTAACATTAGGATTGGATTTTAGCTGACAGCTGAGTTTTTTTGTGGAGCCTTGGAATTTTCAGGTTTTAGAGACCTCTTTTTAAAGAAGGAATCCAGGCCTGCTGTAAAAATTGTAATGATGGTAGTAGACCACATCCCTTGGGATGCTCATCCTGTAGTTAATTTTCCTCATTCCTAAAAATGTGAACCTTATTTCTAACCTGAATTCATCTGGTTTTAGCCTCTAACTACTGGATCCTATTATAACTTTCTAGAATTAAAGACTTTATTTAATAATCACTTCATTCCATTATTCATAAGCTCAGACCTTACCCACGATGAACCAAATCTGAATGTCTGTAAGGATGAGAGTTCGCTATTAGCTTGTTAAGTTTGATTTATGCAAGAAGAAATTGAAGGTTTTTTACACAGCCAGCTCTGCGTGCTCTGCCCACAGGTTGCGTTGGTCCCCAGTGACTGCCTCTCACCCCTGTGCTTCTGGTCTCCTCTGTGTCTTCTTTGTTTCCCAAAACACACAATATAATGCTCTCATTTCTTCCTTTTCAATGCTTTGAGCAACGTTGTCATTTGCACATTGAGGGTAGAACCTCAGTGCTGCTTGACTGCCATGCTTACCGGGGTGTGTTTAAATCAGATGTAAGCACTTGAAAAATTCAGGAAAAAAATATGGAGAGCTGCTTTCCCTTCTTGAAACCCATCTACTCTGCAAAGATAATGTAGTGAGGTGAGAAGGTGGCTGGTGATGAATAACCAGAGAGCATTATGGTGCTGACCTGTACCCACAATATTATACTAGAAAATAAGGTGGCATCTTTGGAACTGCACACTGAGGGGGTTTGGGAAGTAGAGGAGAGTTCCCATCATCATCTTACTGTAATCTTAAGCTGGAATGAAATGTTTTGGTTTTGGCTTTTTCTTTTTATTGAAAACGTTGTGCGTAGCTTGTCGTGGACAGGACCTGACGGAGGTACCCCGATCAGCTTTCAGAGGACAGCCTGCCTACAGCTGCTCGCTTGGTGCTGCACGAAACGTGCTGGTGCTTCAGCTGCCTCCACTCCCCTATGCTGTGAGCTGCTGCCTCTGACCTGTGGTTCTGCTCGTTCTGCTGTAGCCCTTTTCCATCTGCTTCATGTGTCCCCATGAGCCAGGTGACCCGTGCGGATGGGGCCATTGTTGATAATGATGTCCTTTTATTCATGTGTCTATCTGTTTTCATCCAAGATGATTTACTTACGTTTGGAAGGAGTCCGGTATGGGTGGTGTATCAAACTGAATGAAATGAATGTATTTTTCTCATTTTCTCTGCTTTTTGCAGTGTTTATTTATGCTTGTTCATGGGAAATTAAAATGAGTTTTCGTATTTTAACTCCTCATGAGCATGTTTCTTAATTCAATTCAGCAACCCCAAGCTGCTGGTTTTACTTTGCATCGGTATTTTAACTAAGCATGATTTTTCTGGATGTGATAGACGGTCGGTTTTTATATCTAAATGTGCATTTGCAGAAGTGTTTGCAATTACTGTGGTTGAGAGCTCCTCGCAGTGTATGAAATTATCACCTTTCTGTGTGCTGGAGTACCACTGCTGCGATGGGAGCGTGCATTGTTCTGTTCCAGAGCTTGTTTTATAACCAGGCAGCGTGAAGGGAAGCAGCACAGAACCACCCTCGCCAGGTGCAGGCCGACAGGCGCGGTGACACGGCTGCCTTGGCCCTGAGCAGACGGCCGGGGCACCCAGTGCCCTCCGTGCTGGGGACGAGGTGTGACATCACCACACTGTCCTTACCAACGTGCAGTTCCTTTCTAGAGTCGATTCAGAGCACATGCTGACGTCATCCCCTCTGCCCATCGTCTGCAGGTTTAGAAATGCCCCCAGAGAAGGCAGCGCTGGAGATGGTTCTTGGTTCCGTTATTTCATTTTACCCTGCACAGAGCTGGCGGCAGCTCCCGGCTGCTGCCCTCCCCACGCCGTGCTCTTGTCCCTCTCCATCCAGCAGGGACGGGGCCCCCAGCCCCACCTGCCTGCCTACTGGTGCACCCTGTGCCTGCGTCAGTCAGCAGCAGCTCGACCAGAAGTCATTATCCGCCTGGCAGGCTGCTTTCTCCCTACCCACCGAGGGAGCAGCTCGTGTGCGTGAGCCTGGGAGCCAGCAGCAGAGCTGCCACAGTCGGATTGATGGAAGGTGGACGGGGAGGGGAGCCCGTCCATCCCGCTGCTCACTATTGGCTTCTCATTACGGCATTCTCCCCCGAGACGCACGCTGCATGCTCATTCCCCTCCCAGCCCCCTCCTCCCCTACCCTTCATTGCCGATGCACAGCGAGAGGCAGCAGCGGCAGCCGCCACGCTTGTCACCAGCCCCAGCTTGCAATGAGCTCATCCTTTTCTCTTTGCAGCTTCAGAACTGCCCCGGCTTTATTGCTCTTGCTGCTGCTGTCTGCTCGCACACACAGCCTCAGACACGCTGAGCCCTGAGCGCTCTCCATTGCTTTTCTCCCGTCTGAGCTTTCCTGCTTTCTGCCATTTTCCTGCTTTTTAGGTAACATTTTAGATCCATGTTCTCTTTGGTTTGTTTTTCACATCTTCTCCGGACCCTGGCTGAGCCAGCCCGGTGGATCGTATTTTTCCTCGATTCTTAGCAAAGATGCTTTTCTCGTTCTGAGCGCCTGCCGTGCCGTAGACGCCCATCTGAGCCGATCCCGGCGAGCTGGGGCTGGCTCTCCCCGCCGTGCACTTTTTGAAATTGTGGTCAGGAGCCCGTTCTTCCCACTCTGGATACTTACTACTTGCTGCTCATGGAAGAGGGGGTCCCTTGCAAAACCCCAGCTGCCAAGCTCACGCCGCCCGTCAAAAAGTCCCAGGACATGCATGACGAGAGGAGCAAGCTGGTGAATGAGTATGCATGTCGGGTGCTGGAACTTCTGGGGATGGGGCATCGCCTGTTCGTGCCTCGGCTGCTTGCGGTGAGATCACATTTTCTTGAGATTAATTCATTGTGAATTGCCATCTTCCCTCCCAAACCTGCTTCTACCCCCCAGGATGTTTTACATCAAATGGAGGTGGGAGAGGTCTCTTGTTTTCTTCTCTTGCGCTCTCACAATCCATCTCCTGAGCACTGCCTCCTTCCCAGCAGGCCAGGAGGGCTGGGTGCTGCCCTGCTGCGCCTTCGGGAGCATGGAGAGTCACAGCCAGGGCTGCCTTCCCAAAAAACATCTCCTAAAGCCGTCAATGCTTTTGTTCTCAGTTCTGTAACGATTCCGAACAGGCATGCCCTGTCTGCTTCTAGCTGCTGGTGGGAAGTGCTTTAATTCTCAGCAGCTCAGATTGTATACGTGTGGCATCAAAGGTTTGCTTTCAGCATTTTGGGCTATCACAGAAATTCAAGATGTGATGTATTTTAGTTTTCTGCTGTTTCTGTGTTTGGTTTTGACAAGGCAATTGGCACTATGGAAAAAAAAAGTTTGAATTGCCAGTGTAGAATTATCTGGGAAATAAATTGTTAAAGATGTTTTTACCTGTCATAGCAAATGCTGTCTGTCTGTGAAATGGCCTGAAATTGGTGTGGCATCTTACGGCACAGAGAAGTGCGCTTTCATCACTGCTGCTGCTGCACAAAACACGCCCAAAGCCACAGAACAGCAGAGAATCCAGAGTCGGTACCAAGCCCTGGCTGGGTCTGCTGTGAGCTACAGCCCTGGGGTACACCCGCTCGGTGGCATGGTACGCCAAAATGTCCTTTGGTGTGATGTCTGGAAGAGAGTGCTGGCTCTGCCCCATGCCATTTTCTGGTGGGCTGGTGCCTCTCGTGATTTCCACGCCCTGCGTAGTCCCGTGCCGTAGTGTGATGGAGCGACCTGCCTTGCATTTTCATCGTGCTGCTGAACCATCGCTGCGTGTTCTGCAGTCCCCTCGGATCAATGGCAGTGCTCCGGGGGGTGTGAGAAGGGACATGGCTCGGTGGGCAACGGTGGTGGTAGCTGGGGGGTTGGACTGGATGGTCCTTGAGGTCTTTTCCAACCTTAATGATTCTGTGATTTAAAAAAATTATTAAAAAAAAAAAAAGGTGGCTAGTTGAACCTGTGTGTTCCAAGCATTGTGAAATGGTAGACAGGTGCAATATTCACAAGCTCACGGATTTCTAGCAGAGTGAAGGTGATTTGGGGTACCTACAGTCACTTGTAGAGCTGGGTGCAGCCGGCCGTAGGGGCTGCTAATGCCTGCCTGAAGGTGCTGTGTGTGAGCACCGTGCCCGCCCAGCTCCCAGCACCCCAGCACCCCATCGTGCTGCCTCAGAGCTGGGGGACTCCTGGGTGAGGGCTGCCAGATCCTTCTGAACTGGTTGGTGGTGAGCTCTGAGGAAGCGGAGAGCGAACCAGTAAGCTTTTTCACTTGACTTAATCTGGCTTTGGAGCTGGCCCTCCAGATGGGGAGCACCAGGTAGGCGCTCACCCAGGCAGCTGAGCTTTGCTGGATGACATTATTATTATGTTTATCAAAAAAGGAACAAAAAGAAGAAGGGCAAAATGCAAGTAGCCTCTGTGTTCTTAAAGAGTCTTGATTTCTGAAATGAATGTCATCTCCTGACAGGTTTTATTAGCTAAATGTACCTCTTTTGACATAGATCCCTTTTGACATATACCCCTTCCATGGAGGAGAGTGAGATTTTCTGATGATTTTTCAAAAGCAAGAAATACCTTAAGGCCAAGAATTTGTACTTTAATCAGAACTAAAGACCATTCCAAACCTTAAAGCTCTGTTAAGAACTAGATTCTTTTGAACATGCGTAAGCTTCTTCCTCTGCTGGGGTTTTGAGAATTGATGCCAAGGACAGGCAGAATACGTGCCGTTGTGGTGTTATGTGAAAAATAGAATCTGTAATCTTCGAAAAATTCTGATCACCTACTCACTGCCATCATGGTGTGTGATGGTGGGCAAACGGTCGGTGTGGGTTTTCCCCCTTGGGGATGCCTGCGGGTGGGTAAAGAGAGGGGATCTGTGGGTTGCACTTGAACATCGTTATTTTAGGTGGCAGAATGAGCCTTACTTTTTGTAGCCTGGATCCACAGACAAACACTGGTGACATTTGGAGCAGAGGTGCACTGCTGTGTGTGCACAGTGGCGAACACGAGACCGTTGCTGGGTGCCGACTCACTGTGCTCAAAACCAGCTCCAGGCCTTCTGAAAACTTGGGCCTATCCACTCCGGCTGTATTTTCCCCCGAGACATTTTTATACCAAACTGGGTTTTACAGAGATTGCAGATTTTAACAGAAAAAAATACTTGTGACAGTAGAGCTTTCACAGCAAAGAGGATGGAAGCGATGGCAGTGGAAGGAGCCTTCTGATGGCTGGTGTTGGACGCGCGTGCCGTGCACCTGCAGCAGGCTCTCTGTGCCAGGCCAGCTGTCCTGGTCTGGGCTCCGGGTTCATGCTCCCCAGTGCTCCGTGGGAGCACTCAGCTTCATCCTCTTGGGGTCTTCTAACAGGTCTCAGGTCTGGGGCTCTTGGCTCATGGCATGGTGCAGAACCATGCGGCGTGCAGCATTGCAGTCTGCTGCTGCCCGTGGAAGAAGAGCAGACAGGTTAGGAAAAGGAGCTCCCATATCTCCATTTTGCATTGCAGATCCTGCAAGAACTTAAAACGACATCTATGTTTAAATATTATGGTCTGATTAAATAGTATGGTCTGAAAAAAATAGCATGACGCCTGCAAGCGCTTTGAATTGACCAGTAGCAGATATAATGGTGGGACAGAGTATGGCTGGATTCTGCCCTGCCTTTGGCTTGCTCTCCTGTTCCTGACCCATGCCCACTGGATTGTAAAACAGGTGGTTTGTGCTCACTGATACTCTATAGAAATTCTATCTAGATGCACTACATACACCTAATTCTATAGAAATTGCTGCAGTATTTTTTGTGTGTGTATAAAAGAGGAAGAATTAAATTAAGGATGTGCAGTGTGGTTGGTCTGAGATATTTTTTTCTCTGTTAGCTCCCAGGTGGGAACAGGAGATTTAGTTGATACACTCAGTAATGAGTGAGACTGCAGAATTAATAACTGAAGGCAGAAGAATTAAATTAAAGAAAAAAACCAAGCCTTTGTCTTAATCACATTTCGCTGCATTTTTTGAGTGTAGTAGTAACACTATTCACTTTATTGATAATAATAATAATAAAATCACTTAAGTCTGTCACAAAGAAGAGCTGAGATTTTTTCTGTTCATGTTTTTCAAACCTCTGCAAATTTCCAGAACTTTACCTATAGACATGGAAGTTTCCCTCCTACTTCTGCAAAAGGGCTTTTCCTTAGTTTCAGCTAATCCATGTAAGGTCATTTTGTGAATATATTGAAATACCATGTGGGAAGGACATTTACCAGACCCTAAAAGGCAAGCTGAGACTTCAATAGTTCATGTTATGTGTGTAGTTCTCAGCGAATCTCCTCTTTTGCTTGTTTTTTTTCTTTTTTTTAAATATTTTAACTAAAAATATGAGTGTTTAAGAATGACGTCTTGAATATGAACAAACGCCCTGGAGTCCCCATGTGCACACGAGCACCATGTACCTGCCAAACTGGAATTAGCGCTTCGTTAGCCTCACAGATGGCGCAGTGAAACGAGTGCTGTGTGAGATCCGGGAGCCGAGCGACGTCAACCAGCACGTTCACAAATCCCTGCCTGTCAGACCACTGCCAAAAGGTGCCTGGAACGTCTTCATGATTTATTGATTGAAATCACCAAATGTCAAGAAACGCCAATCAGTGAATATCAGCAATGCAATATGCTTTTCTTTTTGTAAAAGAAAAACTGCAGATCTGTTTATCTATCTGAATATACATGCAGATGTATTTATATACACATACTGGTTTTTGTTGTTTCCTATTTTTAATTATCGTAGAATCATAGAATGGTTCAGGTTGGAAGGGACCTTAGAGATCATCTTGTTCCAACCCCCCTTCCACGGGCAAGGACACTGCTCACTAGACCAGGTTGCCCAGTTAGGACCTGAAAAGGCTTTATTGCATAATATATACCAAAAAAAGCATAAAATATACAAAATACACAGCCTAGTTAACATTGTTCTTAAATGTTACTTTGATTTCTTGTGGTTTTCATAGTGAAATTTTAACTTTCTGATCAATGGATTATTTTAATGAAATGAAAATACACATCAAGGTACAAAGAGCTGAACACGTGGGCTCTACCACTCACATTATCAAACTATACAGTATGATAGATTACAGTTTTTCATAACTGTAATCTTAGTTCCACAGACTCCATCGCAGTTCTCATTTCCACGATTCACCCCAGTTCTTACAAGACTTTCATTGACCAAAGGCTTCTCGTGGTTGAGACCTCAAGATTCTCCGTAGTTACAATGTTGTGGAAATAATTGGTTTCAGGGTTGTTAAAATGTGATTGTAGCACTACGTCTGAGTATGAATTTTTGCATCTGTTTGCTGTTCTCACGTATTTGCCTCTGTCTATTTTTTGGCATTTATTTTTTTTAATGAAGTGCCATCAACATAAAGGTTAGGTGCCTCTGCTTTTCCACAGTTTGAGGGGATAATTGAATTGTTGATCATTAACATTTTTAAAATTTACTCTTTCTCCTCCAATTTCTAAAAAAAATTCAAAAGCTGTAAATAGATTATGTTAGTTTAAGGAAAGTTAAAATGAAATACGAAATTCTAATAAAATTTTCTAGTCAGGCACTCTAGGAAAAATATTTGCTTAAAATTAGGGTAGCTCAGCTCCTACTAAAATGGCAAAACTTTGGCAGAAAGTGTGCTTGGTGTTTGTTTAGTGCCAGGAGCGACTGTCCAGAGGTCGTGATGGAAAACACCTCTAGGAACCCCAAGTCCAACCCCAGCCCACCCCCCCATGCCCACTGAGCCACGTCCTCAGTGCCACATCTCCAGGGGCCTGGAATGCCTCCAGGCACGGTGACTCCACCACCTCCCCCAGACTCCCATGGCTGCTCTTTCAGAGAAGTTTTTCCTAATATCCAACCTGAACGTCCCCTGGCACAACATGAGGCCATCACCTCTCGTCCTAAGTCTCTTTGCTTTGTATGGTGATCACAGCTGTCAGCGTCACAGAGAGAGAAGGAGGGAAGCTGCTGTCGAGCAAGCTGGTGGTCAAACAGTGCTTTTGGATCAGCATTGCCCAGCTGAAGTTGGCCAGAGCTGGGTCATGGCACCACTGTGCTGCACCCTGCAGCTGCCGTAGGTATGGCCACCGTGGGTGCGCGGCAGGGACCTCGTCTGCAGTGGGGCACAGCACACAGAGCCCCAGCAAACCTGGTCCAGAAGAAAAACTGCCTTCAGAGTAGCAAGCAGATGCCTTGGCCAGAGCCGTGTTCACGAGTGGGGCTGATTCGTTGGATACCTCAGTACACCAGCTTGCTGTCAACATGACATCGGTCTTGTCTGATTGAGCCTCGGCCAAACGGCCCTGCTGCCAAATTGCTGTGGGCAGAGGCGGGTGTGCTGCTTTGTAAAGCGGAGCGGTTCTCGTCAGCGTCCTGACGGCAGCCCGTCTTGTGTGCTGCAGTGATGACCCAGCAGCTTCCTTGCTGCCAAGAATGGGAGAGTCAAACAGATCTTGAGAGAACTCTGAGCAGTTTGAAAACAAAGTTAAAAAGAAAACAAAAAAAATCTGCGGTTGTAGGGAAACAGATCCACCAAAGCTACCTCAGCTGCATTGCCCTGTGATTAATGTAGCAGGAACTGCTGTAACAGCAGGGCGGGTGGTGTGATAGCCTTCAGAAACACACAGGGTGACAGATGCCATGTGCAGTGCAGGGTTTGTGCTCATGTGCTCTTGGTTGAGGAAGTGGAAGGACATTTTGTGAAGCCCCTTCCCAAAGTGGTAGGCTGGACACAGCAGTGATGACTTCTGGCACCTGGGGGACACATCTGATGTCAGCTCCTGCTCTCCACTCTCGGAGATACTGGGTAACCATGTCAGTGCCCTTTTAACTTCTGCAGCTGTTGCGAGTTTGATATGTAATTTAAAATCCATTCAAAAACCCTTCTCCCTTTCCCCTACAAGATAAGGTTCAGTTGAATGCTGCTTTTGGTGGACCCTCTGGGCAAGGTGCTGGAGCATTTCAGCAGGGCTGTGGAACACGCTGAGCTAGGTTTGGGTCCTGCTGTTACATGCTTGAGATATCTGCAGTACCATATTGAATTCAGTTTGCTTTGGGAAACAATACGATTGCCCCATCCCTGAGGTGCCCAAGGCCATGGATGGGCCCTGGGCAGCCTGAGCTGGGGGGGAACCCAGCCCGTGGCATTGGGTTTGGAGCTGGGTGTGCTTTGAGATCCCTTCCAACCCAACCATTCTGTGATCCTATGGTGCTGTGACTTTTAAGAAAGGCTTTTACATGGTAGATTTAATTGTTTTCATGTAAATGAGCTAGTGAGGCTCGTTAATGTAGTACACAGGGGTGATCTGTAAATAAAAGCCATTAGTAATATTTTTATCTGTTGTAGTGAGAATTAGATTCAATTTTATTTATTTGAAGCAGATTTGACACCCAGGAGGAATAACAGTGTCATCCAGCATCACCTCTTGGGTGACGAAGGCTCTCATTTCCCCATTTCTCCCAGCGCAGAGCCAAATCCTGTGTGCTTGGCTGAGGTGTGCTTGCTGGGCAGAGGTTGTCTGGAGTGGAGGCAGTGGGGCTTTGGGTGGGTGAGAGCACAGCTAAGGGCAGCGCAGGGTGGGCACGTGGGAGTGTTGGCAGCGGTGCCCGAGCTCACATCCAGCAGCTGGCCTTAACCAGAGGGGACGGAGGTGTTTGTGGGAGGGCTGTGGTGTACGGCCCCAGCCTCCCTGCTGCTGGTCTGCACGTTGGCACATATTTCCTTATCCCTTCTGGTTTCAAAAAATGACATTTTGAGGTCTCGTCTGGATGTACAATTCCTATGAACATTTCAAAGGAGCTATCGAAAGGCTTCCTGTGCGTACCCATAAAATCTCATGGCATGGTTCTTGCATCTCCAAAGATGAATTCATTTGTCGCCGACTCGTGAATCATGTTACCCCTCAGCAGCAGAACTGGATTCATGTGGAATGCTGAACATTTCTGACCTGTTAGGCTTGGTACCACAGTGAGAGGTACAGTCTTGTGACAGATATAGAAATAAACATGCGAAGCGTTTTCTGGCACAGCGTTCTTTGAGAAATTGTGTCACAGACTCTGCACATTGACTTGCTGATGCCTCTTATGAGTCATATTTCTGCTTCTGCTGTTCATGTCTGCAGCCATATGTATCTATATATACATTGTCTTTTTAGAACGGCATCATACAAATCAGCAGTTATAAAGCATAAGCTCTCCAGACAATATTATAGATTCTCCTCGTTTGTTGTTGCTCGCTTGGTTTTTGGTTTTTTCCTCCCTGAGCTGCATCTTGCCAGGCTTAGCCAGAAGCTCTTTCTAACCCCGCCGGTATGGAAGGATGAAATACATTCCTGTGTTCCTGTCCTCAGGCTGTGCTGCTCTGCCTGGGATTCCTCGGCTGAGTTCTAACCTCTGTTTTGTTCTGTGAGATACGAATTAGCGAGCTGCTTTCAAACACGATGTCTTCTGAGCTAATGTGAATATTGGTGATTTGGAATACGTTCAGAAAATGACAAATCCGGTAAAGCAGCATGACTTCATGTTCTCAGTGTTCAGAGTGGTTCTCTGTGTTCAATTGCAGACCTCCAAGGAGGACCTTCTACAAGCTGATTTTGAAGGAGCTCTAAAATTCTTCAGGGTTCAGTTGCCCAAGAGGTACAGAGCCGAAGAGAACGCCAGGAGACTGATGGAACAAGCTTGCAACATTAAGGTAAGGGGAGTCTTTATTTCATTTGGGGCTTTTATGGGAAAAGTAAGATGCAGTGTTAAAATGGCACTGTCACGTGCAGAGCAAAGCAAGGAAATTGTTGCTGTTTGTGTGTGTATATTCATACGCATACACGCTTTTAATATTTAAAGAAAGTACAGCACTGAGCTTTTCCCTCTTTGCTTTGGATCAGGCTTAATTATTAACATAGCAAACTGTTGATCAAAAAATGGAGTGATCAGAACTCACTGATCCAGAGGTTGATACCTAAGCACTGATAGCAGTAACAATGAATCGAATATCTGATAGTCATGCAGTCAAAGGTCATACATGATTTGTTTTGCCCTGAAGCTGTTGATTTGTGGAGTGCTGCTGTGCAATTCTGTTGGAGTGGAAACTTAAGTTTTGTTTGCTTGTCAAGCTTACCGAGATGGAACATCTTGTTGTCCAAGACTGTGCTGCCAGGAGGTAGGCTTCAGGAACAACTGCTGGGTCATGAGGAGTGATGGCAAATCAGAGGAGCCTGGCCGAGCTTTTGTAGATGGAAATCTGTTAAAAAGGGCCACAGTCACACATGAAGCTGTCATTTAACAGGTTTCCTATATGTCCTGGGATTTTTTTAAAAAAAATTTGAATATGTGTATCATCAATAGATTGGCCTAATACTTGATCTTGAAAAAAGTGCTTTTATTTTTCTTGGAGTATGAGTGCTGATGGGAAGAGTGTGTTTGGTGTGGCCCTGTGGTGGAGGGGAATGTGCAATCAGAAAGGAGCTCCTCTAACGCTCAGCTTTTGTTTATCTCTCTCTATTTATTCATTCGCTTGTGCGCTGCTTAATTTCATAGTGTATTAGGTAAGAGCTTTTTCCATCCTGGTTGAAACAGTGATCTTGTCAAAGAGTGGGGCCTGCCAGCCTAATGATTATTCCAGCCAGAAAAAGAGACGATCTGTGTAAAGATTTTATTAAAATTGGATTTGAGATCTGATCTCTACTGGTGAAAGAGCACCTGGGAGTAAAAGACAGTTTGGTGTTCCATGTTTAGTCTTGTGCTCTGTTCTCGACAATGAGTAATTTGAGGACTTAGCAAGTACAGTAAAATTATGCTTTTCACTAATTTTTTTTTTTTTCTGATGAGAGGTTAAAAGAGAAGTCCTCATGGTACCTTTTGGAAGAGATCTTTGTCAATTTTCTTGGGCTTCCCTTTCTCATTTTCCTCTTGTGTGTGCCACGTGATACCTTTCCGTAATTTTTCCATTTGCGTTACGTATGTACTGCTCAGATGTGTTTTGCTGGAAAATATTTTGAAATGCATTTCAGGCAGATGGTGAGTGCATAGTGTCCTGTACGGGCTCAGCACGTGGGGCCTTTGAAAAGGAGAGGACAAAATTCTGACCTGTTTGGTGAGGTGAGTGGGAAGGCAGCTGGGGGCTGTGGCAGTGAGCCCACTGCGTGTGCAAGGCTTTGAATTCTGGATTCTGGTGCACAAGGGGGAAGCAGAGATGAGCTCAGCAGACGTGGAATCAAGGCACTCTACATTATGGAAGGACAGGAGGACAAGGGGGAATTGCTGGAATGGAAGGAGGCTTTGGGGCCAAGAATTAAGGCCTTGGGTTATCAGGGAGGGGCAGACTGAAGCTGCCGTCTGCTGTTAGCAGCAGCCTGCCTTGCAGGGAGCAGAGCTGGGTTCTGCTGTTCTGTCACTGAGTGCAGGATGTGGAGGGGATGCTTCTGTTCATGCTTCTCTCCGACTGATCCCGGGAGTTGCTGCGTGCCCCCGCTGAGCGGCTATGCGGTGCCTTGACTCTGTTGACTCCATGTCCCATGTTAGATTGAAACACAAGGCTTGGACTGACTTCACACTCACAGGTTTTATTGATTTGGATCAATTTTTCTCACTTTTGCCAACAAACTGTCTTCAGAGAGCCAAGTCTGAATCAAGGGAATGTAACCTCTGGCTGAGAGTGGCACATTAACTATTTGATGGGCAGTAAAAAAATCTGCTCACAAGGGAGAAGGCAACTGGGAGTAATCAGTGTGGATTGATAGAGGGGAAATCATGCTTAACCGGGCTGATAGCCTTCTGAGATGAGATGTCTGGCTTGGGGATAGGGGAGAGCTGAGGATGTTGTTTATCTCAAGCACAGTAAGGCTTTTGATGCTGTCTCCCATAGCATCCCCATGGGCAAAGTGCCGGAGCGTGAACTAGGTAAGGGGCTGGTGGGCTGGAACTGCCCAGCGTTGGGCTCTGCCCAGGGGCTGCTTTGTTAATGGCCTGGGGGATGGAGCAGAGAGCATCCCCAGCAAGCTGCAGGTGATTTTTGTTTTTTTAAGCTTCACTAGTGATCAGGAGGAGCAACAGGGTGCCCAGGAGGTTGTGGACTCTCCATCTGGCGAGCTGCTGACAACACCACCGGTCCTGAGCTGTGCTAACCCCGCTCCGAGTCGGTGCGTCGGACAGGGTCCCCTCCAGCCTCAGCTGTTCTGTGGTTCTCTGTAACTAGATATCCTAATTGCAGTGTGCAGTTACAGACAGGAGCTAATCATTACAGAAGCTGACATGCTCTAATAGGAAATTGTGGTCTTGATAATTATCATTAGAAGAGGTCCCGTGGAATGCAGAGGTTGTATGAAGGGTATTTTTCTGTCTTGCAGAATGCAGCAAAACTTGTTCTGTTCAGAAAAATAAAATAGCAACAAACAAAACCCTTAGCCATGTCTTTTCTGTTGTATAAACCAGCACTTTGTCTTTCAGTGCTTCCCACTTGTGTAGTAGTATTTGTAGAGCAAACACCAGGTGTTGTGAGGGTATCACACAGCAAGTGCCAGGCAGTGTTCTGGGGCTGTAAACTAATGGCTGAGGCATAACAACTTGAGAAGAGAACCATGGTGCAGCCAGGCTGTGTACTCTTGATCTATCTTTTCCAATGTGTCATGGTTTTTTTCACATTACAACAAAACAGGAGCTTTAAAAAGTAATAATTGACCTCTTGGTGCCTTTTTTTTTTTTTCCCTTGAGCTCTACCTGGCATGGTTCTAGAGAAAGCAAATGAAAAAATGCTTGGTGTTTTTTCTCCTTAATTTCACCCTTTATTTAACTCATGATTTCAGGAGCTAACCCTTGGATAACCCAGGTGCTGCACTAGAAATAGAGTTTTCTCATCCTATTTTTAAAACAAATCTAAAAGAATTAGCATCAAACTCCCCCTTGAGAACTGTTCTGTGAATGCAAAGAAAAAAGCTCCTGTTAATTGAAAATTGTATTAAAGATGTGGTAGAGACTGTCTTAGGGCTATCCATGGTCATTACTCACCAGGTCTGAATTTCCATAATTTACCAGTGAGGAAATCACTGTGATTAAAGTCAGTGGAATTAGAAATAACTGTAGCATTTCTCAGCACGAGATCATTGGATAATATTCCATAGATCAGGAGTGCTTTGTGGTACGTCATACTCTGGATAATACTGCCTAAAAAGCTGCCCTTAGGTTTTGGTATGTACATGTGACCTAGCTGCAAAGCTAGGGTCCCACTGGCACCTGGCTGATGTATTGTGTCCAGCCTTTGCAGAATGCAGGACTTACTCAGATGGAAGAGACCGGATTTGTGGAGGTATCTGCTGAGACTCTTAGGGTAGCTAGAGACCTGTATTGCCCAAATTTCCCAGCTCAGAAGCAGTCAAACAGAGGAAAGACGCTAATTCTTGGAGTAGGATGTCAGGTGCTAATTTAAGGACTAATAAAAATTTAATAAAAGATGAAAATGGCAAAAGATGGAAATTTAGAGTTGGTATATGGTAGATTTTCCTCCTGTTTCCTGTAGATCTTCTAGTCTGTAACAACCATTCCTTCCATTTTGCTGTGGCCTTTCCAGAGGGAGGGACGTGTTCCTCCCAGAGCACCCAGCAAGCTTTACAATGGTAAAAATGGGCTTGGGGCTGATGTTCTGCCTGGCCAGAGCAGGTTGCCTATTATGCCTCTGTAATAAGGAATTACCCTAGAATGGTTCTCAGTGCTTTTTGGGTTACAATGGTACTCATGCTTTTGGGGGCGGGGGTGGAATTCAGAGGTTTTTCTATGTGTCTGAAATCTCTGTGTGATGAGTGAATGAAGAAAGCTTTCCTTCTGGATGAATGAAGGTTAAGCTCAGTGTTGCTGTGTTATTAGAGCACCAGCACGTTTCACACACCAGCTCCATCTGTCTCCATTGCATTTTGCATCTCATAGCGTGGTTTCTCTTCCAGAGATCTGTGTATGTCCTAAGGAAACGGTGGTGGTCTTTGTAATACAGGAAGCTATCACCTCTGTTCTCACGCTTGGCTGCAGTCCACTGAGTTGTAGACTGGGACAAGGACTCATGGTGAGGCGTTCTCCATAGGGCAATGTCTTGGTCTGACAGCATTCAAATGTTTTCAGGGATTTCTGCCCATTTCTGTCCCGCAGTCTTTATCAAAATCAGGCAGAGGTAACATTCAGAACTGGTTACATTGCAGACCTAGAAGTGCCCTGAAGCTGAGTGTAGCAGACAGGTGAGAGGAGAGGTACCGGGATGGCAGGTTGCCACCTCTCGTGCCCACGAGAGTTGGGGGTGGCCATGGGAGAGAGGCTCTCCAAGCACTGAATTAAGGACTACAGAACAGATCTTGGGACAGCTACTAGAACGTCACCTTCCTTCCCATGGGTTAGGAATGCTGGTGCCTGCTTTTCTGCTCTGCCATCCCCTTCAGTGCTCAGAAGGACAGGCATCCTGCAGCTCTTGCAGGAGGAGCCACTTCCACACCAGGTAGCTCTCTCCCCGCTGTGGGGGAGGTAAGCTGTTTTTTGCAGGCGTGGTTTAACAAGGAATTGCATGTTGATTTTTGTGAATTTCAGTGGAAAGGAGGAAAAATAGCTCTCGTGCTCTTCTGTTCTCTCTAGTACACTCTCTCCCTTTGTGTTCACGTGTATGTATGTGTATTTATCTGATTTCTGGGGTTTTCTTGTTGTTGTGAGAGGTGGCAAAGCACCACTATGCAGCAGGAAGCAGAAGAGAGGGCTGTAGAAAGGCCCTGAAGCTGCACGAGTTTTATCTTCTTTTGGTTATACCAGCAGCGTATCTAATTCATCTTACAACAGGAAGAATGGGGAAAAAATTGCTCATTTTTCAACCTCTCAGGAAGAGGCCAAATCAAATTGAAAAGAATTGTGTTTAGATCTATAGAAAACCCTGCTGTGCCTGGATATGATTTCTTAGGAAGAGCCAATGATCAATTCCACTTGTTATCCCTGCACTGCTGTCTCCAAGGTGCAGGATCCCCTTGCTCCTGTCAGGAGGGTTGTGGTTTCTAATGCTCGCTGTTTTCCACCCTCCCCTTCTTCCTTTCTGCTTGGCTTTGTGGGACAGTGCAGCACGGTGACCTGGCAGCTGGAAGTCAGATGGAAGCGGCTGCGGTGGATTTGGATGTTCTGTGTTACTGTCATCTCCGTGATAAGTGTTAGCTCTGTGGAAGGAGTCATCAGTGGAAATCAGTTTCAGCTAAGCAATGCTTATTTATTGGAACTCTGCATATCTGGTTTTCCAGTGAGCAGATACAACACCCACATTGGGTAGTAAGATATGAGTTTCATGGTGTTTAAGCATTAGGAAAGCTGCTCTTTTTTCTTTCATTTGCTTTGAGTTGGCCTTGTAAATGAAATCAGGTAGATTGCTAATTTCTCTCAGCAATGAAGAATTGATATGATTCTCTTGTAACTAAATATAGTCACATTTTAATCATCTAAAGCATCTCTGTCGCCTGCCTGAGTGCAGATATTTTGGTGTCCTCGTGGTAGTCATGTGTCTGTGTATGTGCTTGTACTTCTCAGAGAAATGGCACCAACAGGAGGAATGTTGAAGGCAAGGACCTTTGCAGTGCTATATAACTTTGAGATGGAAGAATGGGTAGAAATAACCATTGTCTGTATTTGCAGCAATTGTATTGCTGTGTGTGTCATTAAGAGTTTTGCCCTGAATATTGTAAGCTTGATTGAGCAAGGTGGGGGCATCTGAAAATTGTCCCATGGTCCAGCAGGCTGCGGATAGGAGATATTCTAAATTCTGTTTTGTTCAGCTTTGTGCTGTCAGCAGTCATGGCTGGGCAGGATGATGGATGGTTTCCCTTGCAGGCTCAGGTCTTTTGGCTTAATCTTGAGTCTGGCTCTTTCCTTTGGATGAGAAACAACTCCTTTCCATCCTCAGTTCTTGGATGAATAACTCCTCTGCCCTCAATAAAACATACCTGCCTTTTCTAGGAATGCTTGCTAATATGTATCTGGATAATTTCTCCCTGTACCTGTGTTGTGAGCTCTCACCTGGGAGGAGGATGCTAGCACAGGGCCGGATGGATGGCACAGAGTCGGCACATCTGCAGAGATGGCTCTCCTCTGCGTTCTCCACAGTAACCTTGAGTTACCTGACTGTAATCCAGGACTGGGCATGTCAGAACCTAGAAAAAGATTCCATTGCATGTTGTATTCACCAAAAAGCTCATATGGATCATGCAAACCTGTTAAGGTTTTAAGCTGAATTGTTGTCTTTACAAGCAGAAACACCAATTTTGGAGGAGAGAGGGGGAAGTGAATTTTATCTCCCGTCCTTTTTGTGAAAAGTATTCTGAAAATAGAACAGAGCAATAGATAAAGGCGGCATGGAGTCTCACTGTTCGATGTTTGTCTTCTGTCAACTTTGTCACAATTGTCTAAAGGAACTCAGCTCTATGGGTCAGAGACGGTGACAATTTTTCCCAAGTTGAATTGGACACATTCGAATCCCAGGTGCAGGTTGGCTGGGGGATGCTGTCACCAGATAAGGGGTCAGTCAGGACCTAGTGTGTCTGGGTATGGTATGAACAGTTTCCTACCTCCAGTGGTCTGGAGGTCAAGTGGTTGCAGAGTACAGAGTTCCCACTGTGAGTGTGATAGTTGTTCTAGCTGTTCTTTGGAAGGGAAAGTCTGAACTCTCTTATTCTGAGGGAAAAAACACCCAAATAAAACAGCTACCTGGAACTGGTTTTTTTTTTTTGTTGTTGTTGTGTTTTTTTTTGTTTTGTTTTTTTGGAGGGGGGATGCCTGGAGTTTGGATACTGTGAGACTGTGCTGTTGGTGCCCAGCAGGTTTCAGTGCCTCTTGTTCAGTGTGTTCCTCTTGTAGACACTTCTGTGATGCACAAGAGGCTGTAGAGCAAAAATAAATGTGTCCCAGGATCAGCACTTATGACCATACTCAAAAGTAAACAAAACTCCAGGCTTACCTGTTTTGCAGGGGAAGATGTGGTTCCACGTGTAGGTGCCAAAATGCCTCAACAGGAGCTCAGTGCCCCGTGTTTATGCTGGCCAGGAAGCGTTCCTTCCTTCAGCACTACCAGAGCTGTTCAGGAGAACTCATCTCTCCTCTTGGGCTCTTCTGAGCAGCCAGAGCCAAGGAGACAGCTCTTCTCATACAAATGACCCAGTGCTGAGAGCTGAGACCTTTGCTTGCCTTTGTCTTGTGACAGCCTGTTCTTAAACAGCAGGACACCAAGAAAGACACTGTCTTTATTCATTTAGAATTCAGTTCCTTTGACCAGAGAAACTCTTCTTCCTCCTAACAATGGGGAAGAAGCTCTGTCGTCTATGGGAAGTTCAGTGCCAGCAAAGAAGGAGACCTTCTATGTGTGTGCCTGGAAGTTGCAGACAACTTGCATTTGGGCAGAAGTCTCAAGCTGCCTTGTGTCATGTTTGATCAGCCTTTCTGATATGTCTTTCTCAGAAACACTGAGATTATTTTGTTGCTGCAGATGTTACAGCACTTAAAGCTACTGGAAGCAAGCTGCACAAAGCTCAGGTAACCCAGAGTCAGAGCAGGGGTGGCCTGGGGGGGAGCAGGGATGGTGCTCAGTGCGGCACGGGGAGCTGTCGGGCCTGGGCTGCTCTTAAGGAAATGATGAAGGAACAAATTCTGAAGCACTCTGCTATACTGAGACCTAAAGGCAGACTTTAAAAATAAACTTTAAAAAGATATTTAAAAAAAAAAAAACAGACAAAGGCTGACAATGTTCCTTTTTTTTATTTATTCCCTAGAGCCTGTGCGAATGAACAAAGAACAGACCTTGAGGACAGTGTCTTTATGCAGGCTTTTTGCTGGAGTTTGGTTTCTCAGGCACCTGCAGCTGAAGCTCTCTGCCTTAAAAATAAGGGAACAAACAAAACTAAGTATAGACAGATGGCAACATGCACTCTATAAATGCAGAGCTCTGCAGTGGCTTTCGGAACCGAATTCCCTGTTAATAACCTCCCATTACAAACCCTGGGGATGACTTTTGCCATGATTGATACTGTTAAATTTGGTGAGCGGTTGCATGCGGGCTGCTGGGACAGGGGACGGGTTCCTTCTCTCTGCTCTTACTTCCCCACATTCCTCTTCTCTGCAACAAAACATGGTGGAAGTTAAAATCATTGCTGTGGGTCAGTTCATTCGGAAATCTTGCCCACGTTGTCAGTGGTTTTTCTATTCAATTACTCAAACAGCAGATGCGGATTGAGTCCTTGTGATGGTATTGCATGTTGATTACTCTTTCAGCTTCCTTTCCCTAATTAATGCCATTTCCTCAACAATAATTCCTAACCAAAATTTGATTTTGCAAGTGAAGTCAAAAGCCATCCAAAAAAGAAAAAAAGAAAACCACAACCAGAAAATCTCATCTCTGACTGATCAGGATGATACACGTTCTCTTAAGTCAGGAAGCAGAGGTACAAATTTGATGTTTGTGCCCCAGGACAACACGTCACAGTGAGTGTGACAGCTTACTGTGCCAGCAGAGCTGCAGACTTCAGCTTCCATGGGCCTCTAGTCCAGCTGCACCAGCACAGCTCACCAGCCTGAGCGGGGATCTTCTTCTCTCCTTTCCCAGTTAAGAAATAAGGTGTACTTCCAATAACGTAAATACCATGTGGCTGGCATAGCCTGGAGGCTCAGGCCTTGACCTCAGGAAAGAAATAAAACCACAGCCGAAGTTCTCAGCAGATTCAATCAGGTGACTGTCTGAGCAGCTCTTTCCTAATCCTTTTGTTCACCCATAGCTTAGAGCACGATCAGTGACCTTATCGTCCTCCCGAGGACCAATTTTACAGCAGCCTGGGAAAGCCACCCGATTGTGCCACATGGGATGCTCCATCCTTGCACAGCAGGGAATATCGATGCTATCTCAGCCAGCCAAGAGGCACAGGAGGCTTTGAAGACGGATCGAGGCTTTGGTTGCTAATTGGCTAACGAGAGGGCTTTGTCCTGCTTGCTCTCGTGCATATGCTCTCCCTGGAGGCAGCTGGATGCAAGCTCCTGTGCTCATCTGCTGATAAAGCGTTTTTCTCACTTTGGGCTCTTTTTCCACTGTCGATGGCACAAGAAAAATTTATTGTCAGGCTGTTCCTTTTGATGACTTTTCAATCCACCTGAGCTGTCAGAACTGAGACTAAAAGATGTCATCACCTTCTCAGTGCTGCATGACTTTAAATAGTCCTGAAAGCAGCAAGTGCAATTTCCTTGTTTGTGAGGGAGGAATGGAAGGGGGCCATTGCACTGCAGGGAGCTGCAGCTCGATGCCTGCAGGATGTAGGTCCCAGCAAACGGGTTGTAGGAAGGAAAGAAATGGTCATCCTCACACAGGCCCACGGAGACACAAATCCCATCGCTTTCAATAGCAGGATGTTGAGACAAATTTGGCCCATGTTTCCTTGTAATACAAGGGGAAATTTAAGTGTGTGTTGTCATTAACATCCTCCAAATGTGTGTGGTTTATTTTCTCCATTTCTAAGCACAGCTTGGAGCAATGGGGGGGTTCTTTCTGAGTAGAAATGCATGGATCGTCGATGCAGCAGCATCTTGCTCAGTACAGTCTGTCTCCCCAGGCAGAGTGCGTAGGAGAGGGGCTCTTGCCAAGGCAGTGACTCTAGCCCAGTAGAATCTCTTTCAACCTATTTCTTAGTTCCATCCTAAGATGCACCAGAGCCGTCTTCTCTAGTTGCTGTGGCAGACCCAACAACTTTGGGACCTGACCCAGCTGTGTCCAGTCAAGGCAGGAGGAGGAGGAGGCCCCACAGAGGTGTGAAGGGGCTGCTGGGCTGGGCAGCCCTTGAGAATCCTCCTCTTGCTCTCCTACAGCAGGGAAGCTCCTGGCCTGAAGTGAAAGGAGCAGCACCTGGGAACAGCAGCCCTCTATTGAAACACAGATGGTGACTGCCCACTGCCATGGCTGAGCTGAGGTGGAAACTCAGACTGGGGGGGCCGCAAACCTCCTGAGGAGCAAAAGAGCTGCCCACAGTGACAGGTGATATCCAGCCCTGGTCATTCTATGATGATCCTGTGAAAGGGTTCATCACTGACCCCACTAGCCCACTCCAAGGTGAATTACAAGGACAGGTGGCTGTGGGCCATGCCAGAAGCCCATCTGGGTTTCTGCCTGTGCTCATCCATCTCTCTCCATCAGGCAGCTGCTCCTCTGGAAGCAGACTGAGGCCCTGATGACCTACACGAGCAGGAAGCGAGCAGCACACCGATAGATTCAGTGCTGGGCGTGTGCTCTCATCAGGGATCCTGCTCTGCTGGGAGCAACCAGGAGCCCCTCGTTGTTTTCCTTCCAGCTTTCTTTATTGCAGCATCCACACAGTTCAATAACGTCTTCCAGGAGTGCTGTGTCGCAGGCAGCGTTTGCAGACAGCCTGTTCAAACAAGGGAGCTGTTTACCTGTATGCCTTCAGTTTTCAACCTTTGATCCCTGCTGTAAGATGTTATACAATATCATGTGCCATCACAGGACTTTGGGGATGGGGGAGAGGCATTAAGAAAGAAAAACATTTGTGCATCAGTGAGGTAAAGGATTCCACAGGTCCTTTTGCAACACATAGAACAAGCACCTGCCTTACCATTACGTGTCTGTGGGTTTCGTATTTGTTTTCTTTCTGTTGCTTTTATGATAAAAGGGAGTTGTAAGGATTAACAAGCAGATAAGTCTGTGCTTCTTGGAAATAACAGTAATGATGGCTCTTAACATTTTAACGTGCCTTACGCTACACTAATGGACCTAAACTGGCATTTTTATTCTGAAGGCAAATTTGTTGACGGCAAGAAAGGAAAGTTGGCTGCTACAGAAGTGTAGAGAGCATGCAGGAGACGGTAATGTAGGAAGATATCGAGCTTTTAGCTTTGTGGCCTTGTCCAAATAGGAAGTGATTACAGCCTAATGAAATTCTGGAAGTCTGGAGACCATGAAGGTTGACAGAGAGTGACATTTCAGGAGAAATAAACGTCTTGTCTTTCCAGCTCCTAAGCATTGTTGATGCTATTTGTTCTTCCATCTTCCCCTTCTGTTCTGCATAGCTGTGAGCTGGCTTCAGCAGGCAGTGCTGCTCCGCCAGGAACCGGGGCTGAGCCCTGAGAACGAGCAGTGCTGGGTCCTAGTTAATGTTTTAGGTAAAAGCTCGTGTGGTGGAGAGTGATGTGAGCCAGTTGCTGTGTTTTGCTCTGCCCTGTAACTGGGATATTTGTATTAAAGGAGCAGTATTCTTCATTCTCTCTGGGGAGATTAAAACCTGCGATGCACGTTTGCAAAGATTCATTTTGGAAAATGGAGAATAAGATCCCTTGTAAGTTCTGCTACAGCCTTTGGTTCTTGTGACCTACAATAAGCCATCCCCATCAGGTGCCCGTTTTGCTCAGGGTCAGGGAGCACTAGCAGCTTTGCCAGATGCTCCAATCCCCAAATTCCCCAGAGCTGAGCATCTCAGCAGCTCCCAGAAGTGAGATTTATCGTCTCCCCTTCGGAGGAGGGGAAGCTGAGGCAGGTGGGGAGGCTGTCTGCTCAGACACAGCTAACTCTGGCTGTGCAGAAAGGCCAAGCGTCCCGGTATATGGGATTGTACCTCTCCAGGAGCAGGGTCACTTTGTTCCCAGCGGACCATTGCAGCCTGTGGGCTGTTTTCTTGTGTTCGTGGACTGGGAATATCTCTGGACAATCTGTTCTCTCGCTGTGTTTCTTCCCTCTGAGACCTATCCTTACACCTTTGACAGATTCTCCTAATAGGCTCATTAAGGAAATGGAGGGCATCCCTCCCAAGTGTTTGCCATATCAGTGAGCCTCAGTTGCCTTCTTTCCAACCCTAAACAGATAGGGAAACAAAACGTTGCTAAGGGCACCTCAAAGTGAGCAGCTCCCCAAGGACCCAGAAATGGTGTCCTTAATTGTGAGGTGTGAAAACAGCCAACACGCTCTGCAGTCTGTGATTTGCTGCTGTGAAACGTGGTGGCTTCACAGTGACTTACTGCTGCTCCTTTTGATGTGGAAAACAGGGAAAGGGCCCTCAGCGTTCCCCTGGCCTGCCTGGGCCTCCTGGTGCTGGGCCCATGGCCGTGCCTGGCTTTGAGGAGCGGCTTCGTACGTGTTCAGCAGTGGAAAACAATTAACTGCTGCAATCTGGGCTCCAGTGACCCAGAAATATCTCTCATTGAGAGCTCCTGGTTAAGGCTTCCATGCAGCGTACACACGTTGGTCTCGCTGCTCCCGATAACTCCGCTCCCTTCTCTGGCTGCTGTCTGTACAACGACCCGCAGTGGCTGCATGGGGTCGTGCCAGGAGGCTGCAGGAGCAGCGTGACTTGGAGGGGTGGTTTGGCCAGGACAAGTGGATCTGTGGCGCTGACTCAGTTACTCGAAAGATTTGCAGTGAGCAAGATCCTTAAGTGAACGCTGAGATGGCACCGAGAGAACCTGGAGCTGAAATGAGGGGGAAATACATCGGATAACTGTAAATGAAAATAGGGTATACAGTCAGCTGCCGCTAATACAGCAAGGGCAGTCTGATGTGATGGGCTTGGAGCTATTTCAGATCATTAATAAGTAATTAACCCATGAGGTGACTGCAATGGACGTCATTTTAGCCAGGACAGAATTACATACTTGCTGGGCGCGCTTTGGAGCTGAGCAGGGCACAGCCCTTTGGCACTTCCATAAAGATCCCTGTGCTGGGCAGGCACCCTGAGCTCTGTGCCCTGTGTCAGCCGGGGCTGCTCTCCCCCTGCCCCCAGGTTTCTCCTCCCCGGGTTTCTCCTCCCCGGGTTTCTCCTCCCCAGGTTTCTCCTCCCGGAGGTGCGGTACCACCGCAGTGCTGCAGCCGCCTGTTACCAGGCAACCTCCCAAGTCAGGGCTGGGCCTCCCTTTCCTGCTTGGCTGCAGCTGGCCCTTGGTTTCATTCCTTTATTTGCACGTTTCACTCCCTTGTTTAGCTGAACAGGTTTCTTCCATAACTCCTCAGCGGAGCTGTGAGGCTCTGAGTTGCAGCAGTGTGCTGTGCACGTCTGTTCAGCTCTTCTCGAGCAGCGTTCCCAGCTCTGCTGTCACTCTTTTTCCCGTTCAGCAGCTGAGCAAATTCCTCGTAATATTTGCTGAGCTGGAGTGGCATCCACCAGCAGGCTGGAAGGGTGTTCTAGGGCACAACTGGCCCTGTCGGTTAGCTGTGAATCTGGTCCCAGTGGGTTTTGGTGGAGGAAAACAAAAAAGCCCAGAGCAAAGACAGCTTTAAGCCATTTTTATGCTTTATTTCTGTCTGCTTTAACTTCACCTGTGCCCGTGTTCCAGGCGTGAGAAGACCTTTTCCCTTCCCTGCAGCACTGCTGGGAAAGGCCCTGCTGCAGAGGCGGCTCTGCAGGAACAACCACATTCTTGCAGGGTGCGGCTGCAGGGACAGGTTGGGGGGGGGCTGCAGGGGCAG
>WBMW01001713.1:934542-974196 GCA_013396635.1 Penelope pileata
GCACAGAGATGCTGGCAGCACACCATGGTGCCTGCACGTGGGTGGGCAAAGGAGGGCAGCGTGTAATGAAGCCGTTTATTGCAGGCTGCTCCCAGGATGGGGGAAGGTGGAGGTGGTTTCTGTGCAGAGGAGCTCCTTGCCAAGTACAAGCCAGGAGCTCTGGGTTGAGTCACTTTGCACAACCAGGAAAGCACCGAGTGGAAACAGCAGAGAAGCAGAGCCTGGCTTTGCGAGGTGTGGCAGCAGGGTCAGGTCTCCGTGGCTGCTCGGCTCTGGCGATAGCTTTGAATGGCTGCTGTGCTTTTCAGTAAAGGCTGAAAAGAGTTCAGGTGCTCTCACAGGCTCCAGTGTTTTGCAGCTTTATACCAACACGATGCCATAAAGCTTGAGAAAGAGGAGAAGGAACCCTGTAGAGATTTATTTAGAACAAACAGGTACCAAAATGGTTTGTGCACTTTTTCCCTTTATATTTTTTCCTTTTTTGTTGCCACATGCCGGCACAATATTCACGAGCTGATGCTCTGGGCCCCACTCCTCCCACAGCTGGTGCCTTTTGCTCCTCTCCTCACTGCCTTTGGTCACTGCTGACTGACAGCTGCTCGGTCTGTCCATGCTGCAGTGCTCATTGCAGGCTGCCTGCTAGAAAACCCTGGTTCTGCTTTGACCCAACCATTGCCTGATGCTCTGGAGAAGAACAACAACAGGCACGTGAATGCTTGTTTCTGTGCATGCAGAACAGGGGTTGTGTGCGAGGCCAAGTGTAATTTTTTTTTACATCAAAGTAAGATAAGGAAGGTCAAGTTTTAAGTCCAAACTGAATTTTCATCTTACTTGCTTCGAGCATTCAATTGCCCATTTGGAAAACTGAAATATTTCTGGGAGTGGCTTGGCATTCTTAGGTAGCTGTATTCTGATTTTTTTGAAAATGAGCTCCTGGTCTTTTTGTCATTCATGACATATGTCTGTCTCTGGGATGGCTGTCACGTAGTTCTATCACTTGGATGCCCACAGGCTGCCCAGGGAGGTGGGGCAGTCCCCATCCCTGGAGATGTTCCAGACCCATGGGGATGTGGCAGTGGGGGACATGGCTCGGTGGGCACGGTGGGATGGGCTGGGGTTGGGCTGGGGGATCTGAGAGGACTTTTCCAACCCTAATGATTCTATGTACATCCACAGGAGTGTTGATTGTAAAACCTTTGCTGACCTGTGGCTTTGTGCATTTTTTTAAATACAGTTGCAATTTCACAAGCCTTAGTGTTTGCATGAGTGTGTATCGTGTACATTTCGGTGCTGTTACTCACGTGGAGCAAGTGATGCTTGGGTGCATATTTATCCCAGGTGTTCCTGAAGCTGAGCTGTGAACAGAGCATAGGAGGCTTACAGCCATCTGAAATGCCCCAAAATAACTTCTACTGCCCTGAGAACTTGTTTCAGGTACAAGGGTCTTTCGTGTAGGAAGCTGTCAGATGTTTTAGGGAGTGGAAGGTCGTGATGAACACCCAGAAACAGGTGAGTGTGGATGGAGATCTCTGCCTTCCTTGCCATGGCTCTGCCTGCCTGGTGCCCTCAGCTCTGTACAATCACATAAGTATTCCAGTCTTGAACTTTGAAGTCTGGCAAAATGCAGGGTGATCTGCAATGCCAAGGAAGGATCAAGTACCTGTGGGCTGATGGAGGCATTACAGGGACATAACTGCCCTACAGCTGATCCCTGCTTTGTGCTGCTGCCTCCCATCGTACCGTCAGCGCTGCATCCAGCTGTCTGCACCCTCACCATCACCCTCTGATGGGTCCAGGGAGAGCACAAGAATGCAAACAGTACTAAGGCAGCACAGGTTGTACATTCCTGATAGGAAAATGTAATATAAGTGAGAATACAAATACGGTGTTGCCCAACCAGACAACCTGGATGTGTTGCAATGCCCTGATAACAGATGGCCAGGAGCACGGAGATGCTGAGGTCGGGTGTCAGTCTCTGGCTCACAGTAAGCTTCTCCTTTGGCTGCTGTTCTATGAGAGATGAGAAGAATCTGACTCCTCCTTAATTCCATAGTTCTGAGCAGTGATAAGGAAACAACTATTTTTTTTCCCCCAGGATGGTTCAATAGAGATAGCATCCCTCTCAGTGACGTCCTCTGTGCAGCCCAAGGAATGCACTGTACTGCAGGAATCACCTGTGTGGTTCCTTCATGCCACTCACCTGAAAACTGCGAGGGACTCCTTCATGTACTGCTGTGGGTCGCTTGCCAGCCCCAGGAGTGTTGCAGTCTGCAGCTCTCCAGCTTATGGCCAGGTGATTCTGGGGAAGACAAAAATAGTGTAGCCTGCCTGTAAATCAGCCGCTGTGTGCTTGAGGAAGGTGCTCAAGCAAGGCGCTCAAGACCTTTATCGTTCTTGTAATTAGAAAGGGAATTATTCTCCCATAAGTGCAATAGAGAAGGATGTCTGTCACCTGTCAAAACATTACATAGGTCACTTGGATTTACATTATATCTAATATCGGCTTGGGACAGCGATGCAGCTCTTCTTTTTGTGTTATTCATTAGCTTATCAGTAACTGGTTTCCTTTCCTGCACTTTCAGATCAGTATCATGTCCACGCTGTCAGATGGAATGGTGCAGCTCACTGTTGCAGTAGGCCACTGAAGGAACCCTTAGGGCTTTTTCTTGCTGTCTGCAAATGAGTGAACAGATGCAGGCGCTGATTTTCCCCCTGTTCATTTGAACTGTAAACACAGAGCTGGAGTTTGATGGAAGGTATCCAGTGGGTGGAAGGAATGCCAATGGATGGCAGGCAGAAACTGCTGCGTTGTATTGTGACCAACATTAAAACCGAGAGAAGCGGGAGGTCGGAGAAGTAAAAGAATGATATCTCATAGTTTTTCATGGCTGTATACCCAATTTTCCCGTTTTTTAGTTTTTCTTCAGTTTGGCTTAGGGATTGATTTTCACAGACAGTGAAAAGGATGATATTGATATCCTATAAAAAAGTGCACTGCGGCCATGCACTGAGCAAGTTTATGGCAGAAAACTCTTTTTACAAGCTTCTTTTTGCAAATCCTCCTAAATCTTATTGCATCCTTAATTATTTTTTCTCTTGTGCATTTTGTTTCTTTTTCAAATCAAGCAAAAATGTACTCCAGGTACTGCCCTTGCTTTCCTTGCAGAAGGAATGATGCACTCTCCTGTATTAAAGGCATGCTAAGAATCAAGAGCAGGTCGAAAGCTGTGGCTCAATTTTCTCTCTAAACAGAACCCTTCGTTTGGAGATGAGGGGTCAGCAGCCACGCAGAGCTCCCGAGGAGCACAGCCTTGCCATGGCAGAACCACACTCAGCGTGAGCCGTGTGCCGTGCCCAGCATTGCCACGTGGTTACCGGGAGAGAGGGATCCCCTGCCCTGCGGACATCTGTGCAGAGCTGGACCCAGTCCTGTATTTGGTTGTTTTTTAGGGAGTGCCTCGGTTCTTCTAGTTGTGTAGGTATAATAACAGCAGAGCTGTAGTCCACTGTAAATGAGATAAACTTGTACAAATGGAAAGGCAAGAAGAGGATGTTGCGATGTCCCAGGTCTGAGGAAATGGCTCGCTGCAGGCAGGAGCTGTTCCAGGGACGTGGGTGAGCACCTGCCTTCTCCCCCTCCACTCACACCGTCTCAGCTCTGCCACTAAGCTTATTACCAGTCCAGCTGAGACAAGTTAATCTTTAAATCATATGTAAATACAGAAGCTTTTCTCATTGTGGTATTTCGAGGCGTTAAGCGTAGTTGCAGATTTTCACAGTGGGAGAGGAGATCAGCACAGTTAAGCACTGAAGTAGTTTGTCTCCCAAATCATCCTCCGAGAGCAGAATTTCCCTTTCACTGTGCTGTGTGCTGGTGAGCAGGGATTTAGCAGCAGAGGATAACGTGAGGCTGAGCTCAGTGGAGGCTGCTGGTAGCCTCCGTGGGCTGATCAGCTCGTGCCGTGCAGGGCTGCTCCCTCAGCTGGACGTGGCCTTGCAGATTCCTCCATCCTCACTCATCCAGGGAAGCACCAGCACGTAGCTGCCCTCCTCCTTCCCCAGGGCTCAAGTCAAATGCTTTCTGTACCCGATCCCTCTTGCTCATCTTTGGCATTAATACATACCAGTGAGTGCTGTGTTCAGGACCTTCTGTGGCTGCGTTTCATCCTCTGACCTCCGAGTTAACGTTTTCATTTTTAGCTCCTGCATAGTGGGACACGCTGCTCTCCTGGAAAGTGTCAGGAGTTTGTACTGTTAATGTATAATGCATGAAATAATCTCATTTCAGAGTCTTGAGGCATTCCTCAGTCTAGACTGCCTTTCTCGGTCTGACTTCTGATCCCCAGCCCCAGGATGCTTGGGCCGGTCTGCCTGGTTTAGGCCAGTTCAGCTGACACCGTGTGCCATTTGCTGCTCACCCGCGTCATGTCAGCCTTAATTCTTCTTCATCTCAGCAGTCATACTCCTCGATTAGTTTTTGTTTTGGCATTATACCCTTACTGTTGTGCTGTTTACACATGAATATGTCTCACCTGTTGTGTTTGGCTCCGTCAGGGCTTCCACCGGTTGGCAGGTCGAGGCTGTTAATCCCTTCAAGGGAGGTAAGGATGGAGCTGCAGCTGTGTGTCTACCTTGAGGAAGAAAGTCAGGTGCAGCTTTCAGAATGAGAAGCTATCCCCCAACCCGAGTGCTTCATGTGACAAACATCACTTCTCCATGTGCTGCTAGACATTAATTAATATCTTGTGTTTGCTGATCGTTTGCTCTAAATGAAAAGCCAGTAGACCGTGGATGAGGGTAGCGATACAGTTGGGCACTTGTTGTCTGATTGTTGTTTGGATGGAGCCTGAGCTGGCTGTGCTGCTCCGGTGGGTCTGTGTGTGATGGATGGCTCTGCGTGCACGGGCTGCTGTGCTGTTCGGGTGAAATCCCTGAGTCAGGCCATGCTGAAAAAAGCAACAATTAAGTTCCCAGGTAGTGTTGTTCAGGATCAGTTGATTATGAAACTCAGTTCTCAGTGGCATTTGCATGGTCAAAATTCTGCACAAACATCATGGAACCTGCTCTGGCAGGGGGGTTGGACTCAAGCTCTTGAGGTCCCTTCCAACCCCTACAATTCTGTCATTCTGTGACTCAGTTCTTGGATTAATAGCCGCAGGAAACAGGCATCGAGCCACTCACCAGGTGGCTGTGTTTGTCCCCTGGGCAGCCACAGGGACCTGCTTGCATTGCTTTGGCTCTGGGGGCACGGATCCAGGAGATGTGCCCATGGCCTGTGCCCATGCAAGGAGCTCCCTGGGCCTGCCCCTGCCTCCTGGAGCTGTGCGGTGGGATGGCAGCTGCTGCCAGCGGGCTGGGAGGAGGTCAGATCGTTCCCCAAAGAGAAGGGGCAGAACGTGAAGCAGGTGACAGAAGTCTGCTGCTTCTCAGGAAGTGCTGCCCTGAGCTGGTTGAGGAGTTCCTGCCCTCTGGCTGGTGTCTGTAGGGAAGGAAGTTGGCAATGCAAACCAGCGTGCCCCTGCTGAGAGGCCATTAGTGCTGGAGCAGCCATCTGCACCGCCTGGAGCTTGTTAGTTGCATCTCTTGCCTTTGCAAATAGAAAAAAATCCCGTTTTCCTAAAATAAAAGGATGGCTAGGAGAGAGTAACGCTCATCTGTGTTAAGGCTATATGTGCTACATCCAGTGTGTGCCCTGACTGTGCTGTGAAACCTGTTTATCTCGAGCCCAAGACTCCCAAACAGCTCTCAGTAAGCTGCAGTGTGACTGGCACTTGGTGTCAGGCTCCTTCCACATCCCTGTGCCCCGCTGCCCCAGCACCACTGATGCTGCGGCTCTTGGTGGGTTCCTGTAATTCCTGGAACTCGATCTGGGCAGCTTTGTTTTAGCCAGCTATAACGAAGGTTCAGCTGTGTAAGGAGGTGTGCTAAAGCGCATCAAGCCCAGATTTCTCCACGGGCTGGGAGGATTATTTTGGGAGAAACACAGGTGCACGCGCCCACTTGTTTGGGAAAAAAATAGGCCACGGTGTTTGGCATTTTAAATAATAAAAATAAAACTTGGGGAAGCAATTGCTGAACTGTAGATCAGGCTGAGTCTGCCAGCTGCCCTTATGGGTGCTGTGGGCCGTGCTCCATGAGCAAGGGCTTCGTGTTCAGCGCTCACTTTGAGCCCCCCATCACCCCGAAACTGGCACAGTTATGGGTAAAACCGTAGCCTGCTTGGGAGCTGCACCCAAGCACGGGGCGTTTGCTGTTCTCTGATGGTCAGCAGCTCCTCCCTGGGCATGGAGAGCAGCTAACTGCCTTCTGGGAGTGCTGGACCTTTACCAGGTGGTTCTCACTCACTGCTTGGGTCTGAAACAGCTGTTCCTGGTCCTCCTGGTCCTTCCTGGGCAAGGGAGTGGCTGCAGGAGCTGATGCTATCAGCCTTCAAGCTTGTTTAGTTGAAAAAACCACCCTGTGAACTTATCTTGAACGCTGCCAAATGCCATTTCAAGTGCTACGAAAGCGTTTTATGTTTCCTTATCCGAAGGCAGCTGTGAACTCCCGGAGCCATTAAGACACGACAAGCAAATCTGAGAACAGGAGGCAGGAGGCACAGGAAGGAATGCTCGGCAGGGAGCGGCCGCACCTCAGGGCTGGGCAGCCTGCTGGGAGCTCCCAGCCCTGTCAGACAGAGCAGGGCATTCCTGGGGGTGGGGTGAGACTGAGTTTGTCTTGGGAGCGAGCAGGTTGTGCTTTGCTGAGCTGGCTGGTTTGCTCAATTCAGGAATCTTCCACTCACCTCCATTATCCACCGGCACAGAAATCCCAATTAGGACCACTTACCCCGATGAGCTAACAGCCATGTGCAGCTCACCTGTCGCTCTGTGGGCTCTCTGTCATCCCAGCTGGCTGACTTGGGGGTGTGTGTTCAAAAATACATCGTGGCAGGGACTGTGTTCCTGTTCCTGGAGATCTGGCAGGAACACGTGGTGCAGCCGAGGAGGTGGCCAGGGCTCTGCTCACCACCTTTGCCTTCTCAGTGTTTGCTTCCCTCAGTCTCGCTCCAAAGGCTCAGCCTCAGTGGATTGAAGGACTCGCTGTGATTCTGTGCTGCGGCTCAGGTTGCAGCGTGGGCTGCTAATGTGGATGCACGCCGCAGGTTCGCAGGGGTCTGCAGGCAGCTCAGTGGGATCACGTGGAACAGCAGCTGACAGCATCCCTTACAGAGTGAAGATACGCGTTAGCCAGCGTCAGGAGTCAGCGGTTAGTGCCTGCCGTCGCTAGTGAGGACGTGCCGAAACTGCCAGCCCTCTGTTCAGGATTTGTATGGGAAGAATTGTTCAGCTGGTCGTACATTAGGAACACGTCGGCTTAGCTCTGTTAAATCATTGCAACCCTTCTGCTGAAGGCGCAGAAAGGAAATGCAGATCCTGGCCCATAATTCCTTATAAATGCAATTCCCTGCTGGCTAAATCAGCGAAGGGATCTGAGGTGCTGCAGCTGCCGAGCACTTCTGGTGATTTGCATTCTCCACCTCCTGCCCTTATTGCAGGATTAAATTGGTCCCTCGTTACCGTGGGGCTGTTTGTTGTTGCCCGGCGTGCCTGCGTGGCTGCTCCGCGCGATGCCGGTCCCTGCTCGGAGCCGCGGTGCTGCCAGGCAGGCAGCTCCCAGCTCCCCAGCAGGTGCCTTTGTCAGCCAGCAGCCGCGGCTGCCGGCGCTGCGTGCGGAACTTCTGCGAGAACAGGAGCCCACGAGCTCGTGGAGCCGAAGGGGAAGCGGTCGTGTAAAGCGCTCCTGAAAAGCTGAGCAGATCTGAGCGTGTCAGGTACGAGTTGTTTCTGCAGGCGGCACGGAGAGCAGCCCTCTGGGTGGACGGTGTGTCGGGGTCTGAACCTGGGGCGTCCCTGCCGTGGGAGCTGACTGGAAAAGCTCTGCGAGCCTCTGAAGGAAGATAAGGATTTTTTAAAACAGCGTCACAGATGCATTGCAAGTAAAAAAATACCTTCCTTCATCCTGCAAGGGTTAAGCATGATCAGAAGCCGCTTTAGTCTCAAGGATTTAACCTCAAGGACTGCATTTTTGTTTGCCATAAGCCTATTAGAATTCTCTCTGTTTCCTAGCAATAACGTGTAATTTCCCCCCTATTTAAGTGAAAGAGATGTTGGGATTTAATCCCCATCGCTACAGCTGTTGCTCAAGTTTCCTATTCAGATGCAAATAGCACCTGGTGCTGTGTAGACACCCCTGTAATCTCTGATAAGGATACTTCGAGAGCACGGAAAATGAGAAAGGCAACGGTGGGTCTTAGCCCTGGAAAGTGAAAGTGTAACCACACGCTACCGAGGCGGTGAGCTGGAAGCTTCTCCCGGACCTGCAGCACCCAGCACGCACTGCCCTTGGGCCAGGCGCTCAGCTGGAGGGGTTGGTGCTCCTGGAGCAGGCAGTGTGCTGCTGGGAAGAGCAGGAGGCTTCCAGAGGTCACAGCGTAGCCGAGGAGCCCAAGCAGAAGTGCTGGTTTGGTTGGAAGTTTTACCTGGCCTAGGCATCCTGGAAGGAGATTCTTCCGGAGATGTTTTGTTTCTTCACACCACTTATTGTGGTTTTTCCATTTTTTTTTTTTCCTTGTGCTGAGTTCTTGTCTGTCTCAGCTGTTAGGATAAACAAATTGATGGCTCTGAAGTGATTTGGAAGGCAGCTGCCCTGCGTAGGGCTGAGACAAGATAGCCTATTGCTCGTGTAAGAGCAAAGCAGTCCTGGGCTCAGGCTAAAAGCCTTCTGCTGTGAAACTATTCAGTTGGATAAATTGTTTTTATTTCACGTGTGGAAGTTGAAGCTTGTTCAAGGAAGATCTTACGGACTTCGCTGCGTGTCGCACAGCTCTGCTGCGTTACTCCTGGAACCCGAAGGACTCTCCTGGGGGTTGTGACTCGGTGCCATTATCTCCCTGCTAACAGCAGGGATCTGCGTGGCACAAAATGCAGTTCAGGTCGGTGTGGCAGAGAAGGTGAACTTGAAGAGTTGCAAGTGAGAGATTTCGCAACTGGTGGAAAACTCCAGGGAATGTTCTGAAGGAATCAGCACAGCACCATTCCCCGTGAGCTTAGAAACAAGCCAAAGAAATAACTGGCTGGGAAGGAAGGCCCTGCTGAACGAGATTATCTGCCTTCTGTGGAGAAAAACGAGAAAAAACAACTGTCAAAGCTCTGAGAAGAGCAGAAGTGGCTCCGGTCCTGCTGTCAAGCACCGGTGGATCATTTCTTGCCTAACACTGATCTGGGGTGGCTGCTGCTTATTCATCTTCCGCCGAATACTGGAATTTCAAGTACTTGCCAGGAGTTTTTCAAACTTCAGGAGACGCTTTTGCAAGGGGACTGTTGGGAACGCGAGCAGGTGTTCCACGCCGTAACCAAAGGCCCTCGAGAGGGCAGTCCGCGCGGGAGCTGGTTTGCTGGGCCGGGTTTTCTCATGACACTCCTTCCTCATTAGCTGCTTCAGGTGGGTGTGAGCAACCCGCAGAGAACTGAGCAAGGTTCAGCCTGGGACTGCGGTTCCGCTCTCGCTGCTAACGGCAGCTGCCGGCAGGATGATGGAGGAGGTCTCCATCATGGTGGCTTACGACGCGCACGTCTGTAGCCAGCTCTGCGACGAAGACTTCCTGGCCAACCTGGTGGCCGTCAGCAAACCCAGATCTGCGGTAGGTGTTGCTCGTGCTCCGTTGCCAATACTGCTGAAGGTTATGCTCTTTGCAGCGGTTCCATCCTTCTGCTGAAAGCCGTTGATTATTTATTTTTTCTTTTTCTTACCTTTTCGGCAATTTGCTTTCGTGTGTCAACAGAATTAAAGTTAACGATTTATTTCAGTGGACATAAGGTTATTAAAATAATATCCTTCTGGATTGCTGAATTTAGAAGAGGATGACCTGCTTAGTAGGGGAATAATTAATCTAACATTTTGGAAATAGTCTTTAAGTAATTGAGATAATGAACTGGAAAATAACTGGCACTTTCGAGCAGTGGAATTGGTGCTAAATGGTGGGAACGTTTTCTGGGCCTGGTCACATCAGCTGGAGGCTCAGGCAGGATGCTCAGATGGGGCTGTGGTGGAGGTCGCTGCCAGCCCCTGACTCTGGGAGGCCTTTGCATGGGAAGGGTGATTCAACACTTACGTATGCTTTTTTGAAATCAGCACAAGTATGTTAGAACTTCTTAGCTGAACTACCACTTACTTTTTCCTAAGCAGCATGTCCATGTAAATTACATCTAGTGTGATCATCTGCCCTCGCAGAGGTCGCAGCCCTTCTGGAAGCAGCTGCCCCGATGGCACTAGTTTTGGCTCCAAAGTTTGGTGCCAAAATTCATTTGGGCCTCAGGTCTGCAGCTGAGCCCGTGTGTGAGCCAATCCACCTGGAACGAGTCCAGAGAGGCCTTGAAGTCTGGATGTTCAGCTTACCTTGAAAGCAGATACAGATAAAATTTCAGTATAAATACAAATCAGACTCATTATTTAGGAATCCAATTAAGCGTCCAATTAAGATTTGGGTCTGTGTGTATGTTTGTATCCATACACTAAGTAAATCTCAAAGTGGCTCATTAAGCTGTGACAAAGGAGATTTCTCAAAGAGGACAACTTTGCTTTTTTGTCGTGCTGTGTGAACCCTCCCTGCATGTGTTCTCTGCTTGGGTTTTCCTGCCTGTGCATGCTCTGGGAACCAGGTCCATGAGCCATCTCCTGTGTCTCCCACTGACCGTCCCCACCAGTCTCCCCCAGTCTCTTCTACTGTGCCTTTCTCTGTCTGTGCTCACCTGGGCTGGAAGTTGCGAGGTGTGGTAGAACAGTCAGCTAATTAATAGGGAGCTCCAGTACAGACAGAGCTCTTTGTGCTGGAGGGAGATGATCTTGAAGGTCCCTTCCAACCCAAGCCATTCTGTGATTCTGTGTGCTTTAATACACGTGCCTTGGTTGGAGACTGGCTCCAAGCAGCCTTTAGCCAGTGTATAGCCTTTAGCTGTGCACTCCCTATGCTGGAATTTTACCCACCTGCTATACCTTAACTCACTGTCCAGCCACAACCATTTCTCTTCTCTGCCCTGGCTGGCCCCGTTTGTTGTGAGTCGCAGCCAGGACAGGGGCTGTCCATCACGCAGGTGCCCGCGTGGCTTCCAGGAGCGCGTGGGGACGGGACCCTGTGGTCCCCTGGCACCTCCCTGCACACGCAGTGCCGCTGGGGCTGTGTTGCTGTGAAGTTGTGCCCAGCTTCAGAGCAAAATAAATACTTAACAGCTCCTTAACATCATTTTGGAAATACTTTAAATAAACAGCGGTGCAGACAGCCCAAGCAAGTCTCAGCCAGAGCGCAGCAGAACTGCGACAGCATCGGGTGGTGTGTGGGATGGGAGCCTGCGCTGGGACAGGGACTCGGGAGTTCCATCGGCTCCTGGGGCTGCGTTTGCCCCTGGGACGGGCTGCCGGGGGTACGTCCTCTGGTGCAGGTGGGAGAGCCCCGGGCTGTGATGCGGTGCTGCCAAGGGTTGGTTACCGACACGGGAACCGGCCCCAGCTGCTGTCACTGGGTGCAGGGCGAGCAGTGGGGCTGCCATGGGGCTGCCGTGGGGCTGCCGTGGGGCTGCGGGGTGCCGGGGGCTCTGCCCAGCGTTCCGAGCCCACCTGGGGAGAATCGGTGCTCGCTGCTCTTCCCCAGGGTGTGTCCCATCTGGCCACAGCGTTTTTAAATAGGAACGGGGATTTTTCAGTGGAAAGTGCAGCAGTGCTTTTAGCATTGCGCTGATGCACGTGAATACCAGGCGGTTTACGGGGATGTTTGCTCTCCGTGAGGAGCCCCGTGGGACCTCAGCAGCCTCACATCAGCGGAGCCTTCCTACTCCTAGTGAGACTTGGCAGTGTCTGTTTTCTTAACATCTCTGTGCTATCCAGGCACGTACTGTGCTGTATTTCTACTATAACTAGCAAAAATGGAGGGGAAAATGTTTGCATACACTTGGTGCTTTGGAATACATTAAGAACAAAAATGTTTTCTTGGGTATAGTTTGCCAGCACCAGGCCAATTTTTTGCAAATGCTGCCTCATTTTTCTTGGATTTACAGTGGTTTCCTTTTTTCTGCTTTTTGATGCTAGGAATACGTAGAGGTGTTTGCTGTACTCGCTGTGTCACATTTAAAGAAGTATTTTTAACTACACATTTAAAGTTAGTTATGAAATCTGAACTGATTGAAAGTGGTTTGTGATGGAGTGCTGGCCACCCAGCAGGGGTGGGAACCAAATGGCCTCGAGGGTCCCTTCCAACCCAAACCATTCTCTGATCCTGAGTTTCCCACTTTGTCTTTCAGTCCCGCGGTGGCATTAATTCCATGTCAATATTTTGAGACAACAGTGAAAAATGATGATTTAAAGCAGGGGATGCCTGAAAGGTTGGGGGATCTGTGGTGCGGCTTTGTTGCACGTGCTCCAAAGCAGCGCTGGATGGTAGCAGCCTTCCAACATCAATACAAGCAGTCACAGCGCGGTGTGGCCGCGACACGTGGCTGTGCTGCTGTGCAGCCCGTGGTTCTCTGTCGGTTTGCAGTAGGCGATGACTTGCACCAGTGCAGAGGAGCTGAAGTGGTTGCCATCAGGGCTTGGCAGGTGCAATTTGTGTTTGGCAGAGGGGAGCGTGGGAAGCAGGGAGCAGGGGATGGGTGCTGTCAGTGAGCATGGGGCTGGGACATCTCCCTTCTAGGTCACTGTGCTGCTCCAAAACTGTGTTGCATGGAAATGCAAAGAACCGTGAGAGCTGACTGTGGTGTAGTGTGTACAAGAGCTGAGTAGCTTTACTCTAGGGAATTTAAATTCTCAACTTATCTGCAGGAAACTTGGATGCAAGGACTTACAGAAATGCTATGCTAAGAGGTATAATCCTCTTAATCCAGAGCTGAAGGACATTCTTCTGGAAAGCCACATTGTATTTTCATTTGCCTGCCTGCCTTGCCCCTCTGTTCAGGGGGATTATCAGGCATTGCGTGGCAGTCCCTGGTGGTTACACACCAGCACACGCTGCCATGATGATTTCTCGGGCTCCGTTTCCTGCAGATGTCTCAGAGCCAAACTGGGGAGGTTCAGAGCGGAGGGGTTTGCTGCAGGGCGAGTGGAAGCTGGGTGGCCTGGCAGGCACAGGGCACGGTGGTCGTGGTTTGAAGCTCGCTGGCAGCTGGCTGCAGGTCGGCAGGGGGGTGGTGCTGGAGGCTGTTCAACATCTTCAGGCCGAGACACCAGGAGAGGGTGACAGCGCATTTTCAGGTGGCGAAAACTTAAGGGTGCATCTCAAGCACTGAAACCCATTGCAAGGGCCCTGTAGAAAAGGAGTATTCCCAAACTGGAGTGAGTCCAGAGGGAGCTGACTGCAAGAGGGAAGGATGAGAGAGACAGGAAGACAAGAAAGCTCTCGTTGGCATTGTCTGCCGCTTAAAGAAGGCTGTGGAGCCACACTGAGAGGTGAAAATGCCCAGAGGAATGGTCAGGATGTGCAGCAAAGCAGATTCTGGCTTAACAAAGGGAAAGCACTTCTGCTGCGGGAGCCCCCAGCGTCTCCATCCTCAAAGGCTTTCGAGAAACCAGCTCTGAGGTTGCCGCGAGCCCTGCCCGAGCAGGAGGCTGCACTGCGTGCCCGCTGCAGAGCCCTTCCAGTCTCCATTCTTCTGAGTCTGTAGTCGTGTCCCCTGTGGGGTCTGGCAGTTAGGAGGAGCTGCCAGAATTTGAGCTTTTGTGGACCACGTGTCCCTGGGTGGCATTACCCCAGACACTGCCAAGAGCAGTAAGAGAGTTTGGGTGGTCACTGTTAGGGGGGTTGGCTCTTCCCCTGGGTGTAATCCTCGCCTGCGCCCTTCCCGTTATCCTCCCTTCTCTTTTCCCGTCCCAACAGATTCTGCCCTAATCCTCTCACCTAGTAAAAGCGACGAATATCACCTGAATTTTTATTTATAAAGACATGTATGTGTTTATCCTGCTTTAAGGAGTCAGCCCTGCAATGTTAGCTTCTTCCCCTGAAACTCATCAGGATTTGAAATGGGTGAAGAAAGCTGCTCATGTGAGGCTAATTAAAGAGCCGCATCTCGTCTGCTTCGTAACTCTTAGTTCAGATTTGACAGTGTGGCTAATGAATATTACTTTGGTAAGAATTACTTTGTCATTAAGGCTTGGTTAACACCGCTGGATGTTAAAAATAAGCACATGAAAAGAAAATGCCTTCTTTCCTCGGGTTTCCCATGTTTCAAGCTCTTAACATTTCAGCGTATTTAGGAGAACTGGCGCAGCCTCCACAGCGACAGCGTGGAGCATCTGCACATCCACTGCCACGCAAAATCCTTGTAGGCCAGAGAGGCGTGGACCCCCAGCAATGGGTGAGCTCCTGGTCCTGCTGCTGCTAACAACAGAGGCACAATTACAGAGCAGACGCTCATCTGATAAACTCAGAGCGCTCGTTTAATGTACACAGATCCAGCCCCAAATGTGCATCCCATCAACAGCGAAGCAGCCTGTGTTTTGTTATGGTAATGTGTAGCTGGAGTGTAATTTGGCTCCTGTTGCTGCTTATTTGACCTTCCTTGCTCGTTTGCTATTAAATATGAAAATTGGTACCGAATTACCTTGGGCTGTTTGCTTTTGCATTGCATCCCATTTGCTTTCTGTCCCAGGCCTTCCACGTGCAGCGTGTTCTGGCAGCCATACGCAGTGCAGGGCAGAGGCTGCCCGCGGTGCAGCCGCAGCCCTGGCCGGTGGGGCAGCCACCATGGGGCCGGCACGTGGCAGGGCCTGGGGCCAGAGCTGTGGGGCAGCCAGCCCTCAGCGCTCTGCGGTGCAACAGGTCTGGTCGTGTCATCCTACAGGGGAGGGCCAGGCTGGATATTAGGAACAATTTCTTCTCCAAAGAGCAGTCAGGCACTGGCACAGCTGCCCAAGGAGTGGTGGAGTCACCATCCCTGGAGGTGTTCCAGAACCGTGGAGATGTGGCACGGAGGGACATGGTCACTGGGCATGGTGGGGATGGGCTGGGGTTGGACTTGGGGATCTGAGAGGTCTTCTCCAACCTGAACGATTCTATGATAGCACATGTTTGGCATCAAGCTTCAATTGCATGTAAGTGAGAGGCTCGTCCTGCCCACTGGTTCGCAGAGGCTAAGGCTGGACAGGTCTTCATTTCATCATCTGAACTTCATCTCTTCCATCCAGCTCCGTTCCAACAGCATTTTTAAATCCAGTAGCATTAAAACCTGAGCACAGGACCTCATCTGGAAAAGCACGCAGCTCTCACTCGAGGTGTGAAAGGCATCGTTGTCCATGGAAATCTGTTAATCTCTGACTACTGAAAAATGCTTCTAACTTCTCATTCAGATATCTTCAGGTTTCAGCTTCTCATCTTGGTTCTTGGCGCGCACCTGTTGCCAGAATACAGCATTCTGCACTGTGACATGTCTTATCCCTGTGCAGGTACTTCCATGCTGTGACCAGCTCAGCTCTCTTGTACAAGCTGAGGAGCTTGAGCTCTTAAAGCTTGAGCATTTGTCTGCTGCAATGCACTTACACGGTGCATACAGCAGCTTGGTGGCTTTGCATCCTCTTCATTTTTTTTTTTTTTCCGAAGTGCATATCCCAAAATCAGATTAGTATTGGCCCCACTGATGATCTAGGGCTAAAACTTCTTCCCCAGTCACATTGCCTTTCCCTGTCCTTGTGCATCCTGGGGCTCCCACTGGCCTTCCTGCCGCAGCCTGGCTCTGAAGGTGTCATTATATATCACTTATTGCAAAGGTGCTTTGTTATTTCCCACCCTTCTCTCTACCCCACTTTTTGCCCCCAGTCCCACACTGCAATGTGTTGCTTCCCGAGTGATGCTGAAGCAGCTACTTGCAGGGCTGCACTATGAATGGAACCATTGCAATTAGAAATACTAAAAAAAAAAAATAATATTTTTGAAGGATTATTTTGCTCAGCTTGTCCTTGGGCAGTGAGCCAGGAGGGAATTGTGGAGAAAGAGCCAGGTCCTGCCCAGCCTATGGCAGGCTGCTTTCACAGCCTGTGCCTCCCTTTCCCCTCTCCCCATGCTTTTCACAGAGCAGAGCAGTTTCCAGAGTGACACAATCCAAATGGTAGTTTCTTGGGACCCCTGTCTGCCTGCTGCCACAGCTGCCCAGAGCTGTGGGTGCCCATCCCTGGAGGTACCCAAGGCCATGGATGGGCCCTGGGCAGCCTGAGCTGAGGGGCACCCAGCCCACAGCACTGGGGTTGGGGCTGGGGGGGCTCTGAGGCCCCTTCCAACCCAACCATTCTATGGTTCTGTGATTCTTCACGGGATTCAGCTCCAGCTGGAGATCTGCTGCCCTCAGTGAGGGCTCATGTGAAGCCCTCACGGTGCTCGGCACCAGGGTGTGCTGCATTGGAGTGGGCTGTGTCAGAGCAATTCAGATGCATCCATGCAGCTTTCTGGTCCTCCCTGTTGTTCTTGACTGCTCTTCCTGTCCGCTTGTTATCTGCAGATTGTATTAACAGGATTTTATTTTTCACTTCCAGGTCACTGATGTAACATTTAACAGTGCTGAGTCTTGTATGAGTCCCAGAAGAAACTCTTTCAAATGTCGTTAACCAAAAATGACACGGAATAACAATTCCCTGTGACAGTGTTTATTTGACTCAATTCCTAAGCTTCTCAATTCATGCTTTGTGGCTATTGTATGCTCTTCTGGGTGGGTTGGGTTTTTTTTGGTTGGTTGGTTGTTGTTGTTTTAAATCTGCCATGTGGTGGGGAATCCAGTGCTGGAAAAGCCCATAACAGCTGTGAGGTTACTTCCATCAATCAGCCCCGTAGGTGATGGGCCCTGCAGTTCACAAAATGGCACTGATGTGGAACCAGCTCCGTTCTGAGGCTACTTATCAGCTGGGTCCTCATCAGCTTTTCAGAGATGGCGTGTGGGGTTTTCTGGGTTTCAGCTTCCCACCAAAGTGATCCAGGTGATGTATTTGTGGTTCTTAAATATTGGTAACGCAGAGCTGTCCTCAGGTCTGAGTGAATCTCTGCTGTGTTCAAGGATTTACTGAAAGGGACACTGGTGGACCAGAGACCTTGTCTGTTCTGGTCATGCTTGTGCACTGCCTGGTTCCAGCGCAGCAGAGCCATTTTCTGGACACTTCTGACTCTTCTGCATCATAGAGCTCTAACCAGGAATGTGTGGACAACATAGGAATCCTCCTATTTCCAGTATGCTCTAGAATGAATTAATTATTGACCTTTGTGAGGATGAACTTGGAACTTTTTATCTTCTGCTTTTACATTCTCTTATCATTTATTTTGTTCCTGTTTTAATGATCTGCATTACTTTTCATCTATGTCCTCTTTTCTTCGTGCTTCAATGTATTTCTTTTTGCTGCCTTTGTACGGTAATTGGATCAGGAAATTATTTAACAGTCTTTGTGATTAAGCACTCAAGAGTATTTCAGTATTTTGGAACATCTTCATTTTCTTCTTAGGAAGAATTTCAGGAAAATTGATACAGGCTTTTCCAGGTAATCTAGAAACTCTGTTATTGTTATAAGCACGTTTGGGAGAAGAAATCGGAAACGAGTTTCCAGGTATTATTGATTCGTTAGGTCTTCAGTTTATCTGAACATGTTGGGTATCAGCGTGAAGGGAGAGCAGGAGGTGAGTTACTTTGCTGTTTTAGGTCACGTCTCAGCACTTACATACAGGCATGGTTAAAATAGAGCCATGGCTTGTCAGAAGTCATGTGTCAGGCAGCGTGTCACGTCCTGCTCTCCCCAGGTGAGACAGGTCTGGTGGGATTGGTGCAACCACTTTGAGTCAAAGCAGTAGTCATCAGAGGATGAGAAAGGGACGTTGGTCAGAAGAAAGGTTTGAAGCTCCTGAATTCAAGCCCTGCAGCTTTCTTACCTCACTTTTCTGTTTTGTGCATTCCCATTAATATAATAGGTTGCACCTTGGTTAAAACTGTCTACAAAACCAAAACCTGGGTGCAATCAGAAGAAAGTCAAAGTACACATTCATCCGTTTTTGTTAATGTCTCCACGGTCAGTAGGCTCCTCCCCTTCGAAAGGAGTGCCAAAAATGGATGAAAAGACAATCTCTTTCTAAAAGCCTAATTTCTTCATTACTAGGAGATGAATATAGAGTTCATGCAGGTGGATGTATTAGGTAAAAATATTGTCTTCATTGTCTGTGACTATTTGCACCCTTTGAACCCAGTTCTCAGGAGAATTTGACACATGTACATGTAGTGCCAAGGCTGGGCGATGTATTCCAGTGTTTGTTATCCGACTGTTTGCACTTCTGTGTACATCCCATCTGCACGTGTTTTCCTTACTGCTTCCTGTCTAGCTGTGTCAATAAGAACTTAGAAAAAAATAAATAACTACAGCGTGGAGCGCTGGTTGTGCTGGTTGCTGTTATTTCAAAGCTGTAGGCTTGTGTTCTGTGCTAGGAAGAATCCAGAGCAGCACATCAGCTCTGTCAAAACAAAGCCCAGTGTGTGTACGAGCTCGCTGTGGAGCCAGCAGAGTAGCGGCAGGGTAAGGCAGCGCGGTGTCTGCCCTTCGCCCCGCGTCTCACACAAGTGTGTAGGAGAGAACAGGCACACGCAGCCTGCCCAGCCTCAAGTCAAACTGTCTTAGCAATGTGGGCAATGCTGAGTTTTGTTACCCCAAAGTTGATTCCTGGTTCTTTCCCTGGTAAGAGGAATGGGAGATAAGAGGGTCAGAGAGCTCAGCAAGAAAATTGGGCTGTGCTGCTCTGATGGGATTGGCTTCCCAGCTGAAGTCGGCAGCATGGCCACACCACCTTCAGCCCCTCCTCTTGCTTTTGTCAGGGCTGAACGTGCTCTGGGACTTTGTCCTGCTGGGTTATGAGTTAGCCGGTCTTGAGTTTGTTGGTAATGGATTAACCTGGCAGGGTAACAGATAGACATAAAGGATGAGTGCAGGTCTTCAAAAAAAACATAAAAGCCTTTTGTGTATAGGGCTGCAATCAGCGTGCCTGGCTGGGTCTCCTGGGGCCAGAGAGCAGTGCTGCTGTGCGTTCCCTTCCCCAGAGATGCTCTCCAGCAGCTCCTGACACCGCGCTGACTGGGTGCTGAACTGCTGCCCGGCCCTTCCTCTGGGTGCCTCCTCCTGCGTTACGAGGTGCTTTGCAGGTCCCATGGAGGCTGACGGGTGCCAGTGTGGCAGAGCCTGGGGCTCCTGAAAGGTATTGGGGAGCCCTTGGCGGATGAAGGAGGATGGAGGTAACAGCGGGGCGAGCGTTAGTTCTCAGGCTGAAGTGCTGCACCGTGCTTCCGTGAGCCTTTCTGGTACCTTGGAAGCTGGACATTGCCTCACTTGTTTGTTTCTACATGCCTTTCGTATAACATGCTGTTTTGAGCAATTTGTTTTTTATTTTATGGCTTTTAGCAGTAGCATTTGTGAAGCTGGGCAAGTAAGAAGGAAGTATGGCTTTTGAGAAGGTGAGGTAAAAGTCAGTGAGATAGAGGTAAGAGCATTTGGTACAACAGAAGTGATTACAGACCACTGAATGCACGTGTTCAGCTGCAATAAAGAAAAGGGTTTTATTTTCTGCTAGTGGAGTGGTGCACTAGGAAGTAATTGCTCTTAATAACCTGGGGGTTTCAAATATTCATAAAAGTAATGAAACGTGTTTTAGCATCAAGGACCTCACCACGTATCAGAAGTCTGACTGTTTTTAAAGACGCTTGCAAATTTGAAGTACGACAGCATTATGAGTTCCTTAATATTGTGATGCAGAGTGGTTGATAAAAGATAATATTAACAGAAACGTGTGCTCAGGGAACGCTGTGAGGTTCTGTATTGATGAGCAGAGTTTCTCTGGGTGTGTGGGTCAGAGGTGTGATCACCACCCACCCTCCAGCTCGGGAAGCAGAGGTTCTTCAAGATCACTGCAGTGTGGCAGGAGGCAGGAGGGGACGTGGTCCTGCCGCAGGGTCAGAGCCCTGCAGGCAGATGGCTGCAGCAGCCCCAGGGCAGCTTTGGGAGTTGTGCTCAGCTGAGGGTGTGTTGCTGAAAGCTGTTGGTTACACAGACTGAATGCATTCAGCGTGGCAGGCTTTACAGCCTTGCTAGTAGTCGTATTTTGAACCTGGTTACTGATCCGTTGCTGGCTTTGTGTTGGCAATTTCCCAAGTGTGATAGCAGATAGGTCTGTGGTACTGCCAGGATCCTATGAACAAGGCTGGAAGGGGAACCCTAACACAGTGTAGCTGTTTCCCCTCGCTGGGGAGAGGTTGTTTCTTTGCTAAGTGACACAAGAAGATCACTGGGGACTTCAAGACCCGCCTGGACGCCCACCTGTGCAACCTGCTGTAGGGAACCTGCTCTGGCAGGGGGGTTGGACTCGATGATCTCTCGAGGTCCCTTCCAACCTCTGCAATTCTGTGATTCTGTGATTCTTCCTGAGTTTCTGATGCTGTTGTCTCAGGGACGCTGGTGAAGAATTCCCTTCTCCTCCTGCTCACCCTTCTGTTTTGTTACTGTAACGTGTCAGGAAATCCACTCCATGGGATTGGACGGTATTCACCCCAGATGCTCCGACGCTTCCTTTCAGATACCCACAGACTGTGTCACTGCGGTGACGAGGGCAGGAGCGATGGAAGTGGGAGGGGGTCACGGCAGGCAGTCTGAGAGCTGCTGCTCACAACGGATTTTTCATCGCTTTCAGAGAAGCTAGTGTGGGTCTGCACAGAGAGGCAGTAGTACTGTGCACGTGAGTCAGTCCTGAGATTTTTGGCATAGCAACATGAGAAAAAAGAGAACGTGGGGCTGGGGGAGAGCAGTGGTTGACATGCCAACAGGAGCACGGGGATGACGTGTCTCGTGCAGGGACCTGTGGGCTGCCAGCCTGCCTCGGGGCTGGGCTTGGCCAGTAAGCCCCGTGGATGTGGCCAGGAGAAGGGCTGTTCTGTAGGAGGGCTTTTTGCTGCTGCTTCGTGGCATTCCCTTCTAGCCTAAAAGCAAAGATGGTTGCACTTTTTAAATTGAATTCCACCATTTTCTCTGTGGTGAGGCAGGACAGGGTTTCTCCATGAAGCGCTACAGCTGTGCACAATGTAACATCCCTCCTTCCTTGTCATGGGCAGTGGGTTCAGTTGAAAGCCAAGAATGCAGCACCTCAGATCAGGGGAGAGCTGAGGGGTGTGTGTATGCAAAACCTTCAGCACCACACGCCCTGGAAGGTTTACGTAAGACATGTAAAATCACAAGGCAGTGAAATGTTGAGAGGGACAAAGCCAAGAACAAGTTCTGTGATGGAAAAACTGTTCGTAGAAAACTGTGCTACGTAAAGCAAGCCCTTGTCCCAGGTGAGTGCTCGGTGTGTCAGTTCCCCAGCTGCCTGCTGTCCTCTGGGTACAGAACAGCTTCATTCAGCCTCTGTCATCTTTTGTGGCAGAGGTCTCATCGTCCAGGTGTTCTTCAAGTTACGTTGGGTAATAAAAATGACCTCTAGGCAGATATTTTCCATCTAGAATGTACTGAATATTTTTATCCTTAACCACACTATTCCTGTTGACCAGAGCCAATTTAAACGGAAGATGGATGCTTGCTGACAACGTGGATGTAGCTGCTTCCTTCCACGGCGTGCATCTCAGCACTGGAGCCCTTCTCTGTATGAGGGGAAGCGCTCGTTGTCTGTGGGAGCTGCCAGGCATCCGCTGCAAGCCTGTGAGATAAGGAGCCATGTGTAAGCACTGCTTTGAAGCCACTCAGGATGTTGGTTGTGGTTTGTTTTTGTTTTTCTTTTTTGTTTTTTTGCTAAAACAAATGGAGGTGAAGTGGATAATAAGCCCTCCACATCTCAAGTGAAAATGAATTTTTGAATGCTGGAAGATACGCGGATCTGAAGATGAATGTTTTACCTGCATGCAGATTCCCCTGCAGCCCACACGTGTGCTTCCAGCACAGCAGTGTTGCAGCGAGTGCAGAAGGACACCCCAGTGTTCAGAGCTGCAGCTCAGGGAACGCTCTCTTCTCCTGTGCTGCCAGTGGGTCGCTGTGCCGTGGGGCTTGCTGGGTGTCTCTTGGTCTCAGCTTCCTCTTTTGACTTAGTTAGCTGGATTGTGAGCTGGATTGTTCAGCTCTTTCATGGAAGGGCTGTGGATGAATAACGTGCTCTGCCAGGTTCAGCAGCTTTAGATGAATGGAGATGCACTGTGGAGATTAGAGGCTGACAAAAGGATGTGGTGCTGGAGCCAGCGAGTGTCACTGGCTGTGCCCACTGCCATTTTGGGTCTCAGTAAGCTGTGCAGGCACTCTGTACATCTGCAAGCTGCCTTTCTCCTCTTTTCATGAAATCCTATGGGCATCTCAGCTGCAATTGAGATATTTTGATAACAGGATGATGTGGAAGAGTTAAATAAAAATAAAAACTCAAAGCAAAGCTGATTTGCTTTGCCTCCAGCCAGCATTCAAATTGGATTTGTGTTATCCTGAAGACTCTCTTCAGGAGGTCTCATGTGTACAGAACTGGCAAGGGGGTGATGCACAGAGGGAAGGAAACTCCCTGCAATGAAGGAACACTTAGGTGTGCTGGTTTGGGGCAAGCTGCTTTGCTAATAGGAAAAGAGCACCTCTGCAAGTGCCTTTTTTTTTTTCCAAAGGCAAGACAGAGATGCTGCTGGGCAGCAGGCATGCAGACAGGCAGGCGTGAAGCAGACGCTCTCTCCAGCACAGTGAATGTTCCCGAGGAATTTCAGGGAACATCTCCTTTCTGCCAGTAAAATAGCAACTGACTTTCAGGGCTTTCATTGTGCTGCATGCGATGCTGGAGCCGAATAACAGCACGGTGCACCCACCTTTATTCCCACTGGGATGGAAGGTGCTCAGCAGCCCGGGCTCTGCAGGTTTTGTGCTGCACGTTCGCCTCAAGCCAGGCTGCACTGAGGGTGGTGCTGGGGTCGGATGCTAAGAGGCTGCTTCCCAGGAACTTTCTGAGCATGTTGCCCTAAAGCCAGGGGTTAGGCTTGTTTATCAGCAAGCCCTTCCCTGCACAGCGACACAAGGAGAGGTGGGAATTCTTCAGCCTGTGTTCCGGCTGGTGTATTTTCTTTAGGTGGCAGCTGATTTTCATCCCTACGTTTCTTCTCCATGTGAACACTGCAGAATTTCTTTTCTGCAGACTACCCAGTGCGAAGAGCATCGTGTGGGAAACTCTGCTTTGCCCTTTTTCCTCCGAGAGTCCATGCTTGTGGTTAGTATCTCAGTGGAGATCACATTGTTCCGGTTGTTTTGCATCGTATCTCTATATGACATCCCACTCATCTCCTCTAAAATCAAATCCAAGAGACAAGACTGTTGTGTCAACATTTTACTGTCGGTTTCATTCTTTCTTTTTCATTACTGCACCCTCCCAAAAGAAAAATACATTGCTTATCCACTTCTGAATCTTACTCCCAGTGACAGATCTTGCAAGGTGCTTCTTCCTGCCTTTTGGCAGCCATGACTTGAAAAAAGGGTGATACAGTTACACGTAGCAATGGCTGCACAGACCAGGAAAGCATTGAGTCAGTTTCTTCCTGTTTTTTATTACATGAGAGCCTTAATTTGGCTAAATAAAGTTTTCCACAGAGCCGTACTATCCTTCCTTGAACCTGATTTAGTTGTCTTCTAGATAGGAAGTATAAATTAGAACAGATGGGTGGGTTTGTGTTTTCCGGCACGCTGAGGTCAGACCTAGAGAGGAGCGTGGAGGTAGCTGGATGCTGCCTGCGTCGGTGGTTTGATGGGGCTGTCTGGGTCTGGAGCCTTTATGCAGCACCAGGTAGAAAAGGAAAAGGGGAGGAAAGCTGGGAACGAGATGCTCTGCTCAGTGTGGCACTCCGTCAGTGCTGGAAGTGAGAAATAGGGAATGGGGTTTTTCTGTCTGGATCAGCCTCTGGCTGTCCTCAGTGTGCTCAGGAAATCACTTTACATCTCTGCTTCCATTTCCTTGGCTGTCAAATGAACATAATGATAACTGCCTCCTGAGTGCTGCTGCCTCATTACGGCAATAAAACATTTCGGAGGAAGGAGTCACTGATGTGTGACTTATTAATCCAGCAAGGTCAGCCTGAACTGCCTGTAAACAGCAACAGAAATGGCAGAATGAGGGAGAGGTCTGCCACAGGTGAGTGGATGCTGGTGCTCAGCAGGCTGCAGGCGAGCAGGAGTGCCAGGGAAGGTGAGGGAGACCGTCCCAGCCTCGTCTGACCCCGGGGCAGCTAAAACCAACGCTTTTCTTATCACCTGACACCTGTCAGCTCGCTGCAGTGAGTCCTTGAAGGTTCTGTGTGCTTGTCTGTTACTCTTTTCTGGAAGAAGGTAGCTTCTTCAGTTCTTCTGCATGGGTGCTTTATTAAGATGCTCCATGTGTTTTTGTATTTTTCCTGTACATATGACTGCTTGTGACATGATTTTATGCATGAACACAACAAAGCGGGTCAAGAAGCTACTGAGATAAACAGATGAGCCGTGTTTATAAACCATAAGAGCCTCCTAAAGTTGATAACCATCGGTTCTAGCCAGTATAATCCATGGTGCCAAAGAAAGAAGAAATCAATACTGCAGAAGCTTTTACAGGAGATTTATGAGCACACTTTGTTCAGGAGCAATCTGTGAGGGTGGAAGTGCAGCTCGCACTGCACGCTTACGAAGGGGCTTGAAGAGAAGCTGAACGTACAAACTGTTTCAGGGAATTGAACCTGGGACTATGGAAGTGGGCTTGATTTTTTTGTTTGTTTTAGTTTAGCAGAAGAAAGTGCTGTAGCAATTATCAAACTCATCTGAAGGCTGTGGCTGCACAGGCATTAACAGTGAAGCTTCGTCCCTGCCAGAGTTACTAAGGATACCACTTTGGGTTCCTATTTTATGGGGTAAATGGATTTACCCCGTGAACAGATCCTCTTTAAGTCACACCTACGATGCAGCTCTTTGCCATTCTGCTCCATGATGTCTCCCCCTTATTTATTTTCATTTTGTGCTGGTAGCATGTGGGAGCATGAAAAACAAAATAATGCAGAAGAACCAAGTCTGGGGGATCCTGGCAGTGCTCCAGCCTGGGAGCCCCGATCTGCTTCTCTGAGCAGGTTTAAAGTGAGCAGTGTGGAAGGGGGGAATAGATCAGGCTTTGGATGTGTGATGAGTTCACATCGTTTAAAATCCTATGTTGAAACTATGTCTTACTCTTGATTATTGAAACAGCATCAACAGCATCGGGCTGCAGCTAAACCAGAAAGGGCTGGGTTTGCATCCTGGGTGTTGCCTGGATGAAAAGCACAAGAGCTCCTCTGCTGAAATCGTTTTCATTTCATTGTGTTTTGCAATAACTCTTGATCAAAGTGAAATTCTCTTCTGTGTTTGTCCCAAGTGCAGAAGGTTTTTATGCTTCCCCTTTTCTTGTTGCTTTTTGTGCAAGGGCTTGGCTGAAGATTTCATCTGTAACTGTGGGCAGCAGTGCTGCTCTGTCAGTGCTCTCTGCTTCTCCGGGGGAGCTCCTGGCACGCTGCTCTGCAGGCCACAGGTTTCATGTTATCCCCTGTCCCTCCCAGAGGGGCCTCATGGCTCCATCCCTTGCTGTGTCGCAGAGGAAGGAGGTATTGGACTGGAAACCAATACGGGAACAGCAACACCAAACCTCCATGTAAACACGCATCCCTGCTCACTGGCAGTAGTTCTGTGCCCTGAGGCAAGGTGGCAGTGGCACGTCCTCACACCAGCAGTCTGCTAGACAGGGTCAATAGATGCAGGAGGAGGAGACGTGGACGTAACAGGCCCAGCAGCAGTGTACGTGTGCCCATGGCGATGGTGCGTCGCGCTGCTGACCTCCCTGGATGCCAGCACGCGATCCCACGCTTAGCAGGGGCGGGTTCGTGCTGTGCAGAGGGACACGGGGATGCTGCTGCAGGTCTCCAGAGATGGCATCGCTCCTACAGCACGGCGTGCCCGGTTAAAAGGTGAAAGGAAAGCGCAGGATCTCCGTGCGTGGTTTAAAAAATTACAGGTGCTCTTTGTGTACCTTGTTTCAGGTTCAAAGCTGTGTTTTCCCAGAAATCGAGCTCCCTGGGACTTGGCCTTTCTGCAGTGCTGTTCACTGAGTTGTGTTGTGATCCCGGTGCCGCTGCCTCGCCGGTTCCCTGCTGCAGCTGGGAGCGAGCGCTGCCGCGTCTCCACCTCCGCCTAGGAGGGGTCTGGTGCCAGACTTCACGAGGGCATTGGTCACAAGCCAGTAATTTAGACATTAATACTCTCTCAGCCATAAAAACCATTACTCTGATCTCCCCAAGGGAATTCTCCAGTCCTTTTGCTCGCGCACTCCTTTCCTCTAATTCATTTTTGGCAGGTTTTTTGATAAGGCACTTTGTTTCGGTGAACCGTACATATCAAAGCGTATTTTCCTCTTCCCTGTTCCCTCACTCCTGTTTGTGCTTCTTTCCTTCTTCTTTCTCTTGCTACCATGTCTCTGAGTATTTGAAAAATTAACACAGACAGGCTGTGTCTGTAGGCACAGACAGATTTCTGCCAGTGTGAAATGTGTTGGTAAGTGTTTGACGTGGCTTGCTGAGAGGAGGGGGGGCGTGGGGAGCGACTTCATTCAGCAGCAGTTTCCAGCACCTCCTTTGCTTCCTGCTTGCAAGCAGAGCTTTCAGACACAGCCTTTCCGGCGTTTTTCTAATCTTTAAATGCATGTCTTCCAAATGTGTCCCACAGGTGCCAACAAAAAAGCTGAAGAAATATGAGAGAGAGTACCAAACAATGCGAGAGAGTCAGCTGCAACAGGAAGATCCGATGGACAGATACAAGGTACGGGAGATGCTGTATGGGAACCTCTTTCATTGGCTAAATGGCGTGGGAAGTGATGCAGTTCCAGCAGCTAAGCAGAGGTGTGCGGCCCACCCTCACCTCTCTAGGATACCCCCATGCAGATTTCAGGGAATGGAAATGGCAGGTGAAACTCAGTCCCTTCCTTGGACAAGCACTTTGCACACTTGGACTTAGTGTTTTTCCAGGAGTGTTTGAATCACAATTTGTTACTCTCCAGACGTCTTCAAGTAGCCACATATAATATTTTTCTTCTTTCAGTTTATATGTTTGTAGGTAACTCTCCTGCTGTTGCGCTTTTACGGGAGATCTTCATGAGCCGCAGAAACAAAGGGTGATTCTCAGCTACAGACACAAAAAGGAGAAAACACACATTGCCCTAGCACAAGCTGTGTGCAGTAACATCCACAGAGACTTTTGGAAGAGGAACTCTTCCTTGGCTTGATATGATCCTTGTTTTTCAACTCTGTTTATAGCAAACGTTAGTCGTTTTTGTTAATATAATGGCTAGTGCAGTGGGACCCAGAGCTCTCCTGGGGTCCTAGCATACTCCTGCAGTAGAATTAATAGTAATAAATATCCTGCTTTAAAGCAGCAGAGGAATCAAGCTTCAGTTATTAATATGATGGCTCAGTAGTTCACAAAAAAGAGCAGTTCTTAAATTTTGGATCAGCTTTGTTTGTTTCCGACGTGTTTGTTTGATTGTTACTGCTGCGTTCTGTTGCCATAGATTTTTGTGATGGAGGTTCGTGCTTTACACAGGGCTCAGGATTCTTTTATTGCTTAATTAAACAGAGGTGAGTTTTCCTTAGGTGAAGCTGCCAAAGACGAAGCACTTTACTGCGTATTGCCCAGTTTTGCTGGGGTCTGACATTGCTTACATACAACTGTGTTGTTTGCCTGCTGTCCTTCCTGGTGCCTTATGACGTGCAGTGCCACGGCTGTTGGTACGGAGGCTGCCTGGAGTGTGGACTAGAAAATAATGACAGGGGCTGCCACAGGTTTACATGGTGTGTGAGCGTAAGGGAAATGCACCATGTTCACAAAACCACAGCGTGGAAGCCTATGGTGAAAGATCATGCCATAATTCCTCAATGTGACAAGATAGAGCTTCAGTTAAAAAGAAAGTAAAACTGACTTCTAGAAAAGTATTTACTTGTGAAAGATGATGTTTTGAGTGTAGCTCTTCCATGTCAAAGGGTGTACGTTTTATTGCTTCTGAGAACTGGGACTGCCAAGAGCTGACTGTCAGAAAAATTAGGAAAAAAACACAACTTGCTGCTGCTGAACTTCTTTTCTAGTGGTTCACTTACACTGCTGTGGAGTTGAAGTATACTCAGAGCCCCAAGGCCCCCTCTGTGAAGCTCTGTGGAAGCACATTAACTCGTTAGTCCTGGGCGGTGGATGGCGAAGAACATTGTTGTCCCCAGACTGCAAAGGAGGACATAGAAAGTGGCTCTTTGGTCACTGCCTGTGTGAGTCCCTGTCCCCATGAAGATCACAGCCCAGGTTTTGGCTTGCACTCCTGCAGCTCACTGGAACGGGTCTGCTCTTCTTACTGATGCTGTGATTAGCGAGGCTCCTAACTGGCTAGCTGCACGTCAAATGCAAAGTTCAGACTCATTCTACAGCTGATGTCATGGAGAAGTGCTTGCAAGTGCTCTCTGCCCCTTGTCTTGCTTGTTTGATTTTATTTATGTGCCAGGCCAGGTGGTGAGAATTGACATTTCAGGAGAGTTTCCAAAGGGCAACAGGCAATGCAAGCTGCGGATCCTGGCGGGCAGAAAGCGGAGAGCCAGCTTCGCTTGTCCCTTAAGTGAGCACGCAGCAGCCCTTGTGTTTAGGAATGTGTTTTGTTTTGGCAGTCAGTGCTAGAGTGTGGGCTGGGTTAGGGAAATGGCTGAGCCTGCGCTGCTGAGAAGGCAGCCCTGCCCCTGAGCACAGCCCTGCCCTGAGCTCCCTCGCTGGGCTCGCTGCGTGGGCTGTGCCCGAGAGGCCCACCCTGTTCCTGGTTCTTAGTTGCTCTCCCAAGAACAAAATGTTGCTTTGGTTTGCTTACCCAGGAAAGGGCTATTTCTTGGATGCATGGGGATCCACGGAAAATGTTCCTCTTAGAGGTCAAGAAAAAAGAAAAAGGCTGGCTTTCTGTTGACACTTTTTAGTTGCAGCTGTTACAGGTTTTGTTGTTTGCAGGGGTTACAGTTTCTGTAGCCTACAGACTTGCCAGGAGGATAGCCCTGTACCCCGTGGCAGTGTTGGGCTGGCACTGCCCAGCTGCAGGGATGCAGGATGTCCTCCTGGGAGCTGGCCTTCCTGCCGAGGGCTTGGGGGCAGAGGAGGGAGAGCCGGAGCTCTGCGGTGGCACGGCTGGAGCGGTGCGAGAGCTTCTTCCTCTCCTGGTGTTGCTGAGCACGGGGATGCTCTGAGGAGCCTCTGAAACACCAGGGAGGAGATGCCTCGTGCCTGGGGGCAGCTGGGCACATCCAGCCAGCTGGCAGGGAGCTGCTCCAAAGCCACCAAGCCCCGGCTCTCCATGAGCTCCAGAGAAGGGCCGTGCCCGCGGTGCCAGCCCTGCCATTACCGGCCCCGTTTCCTGGACAGGTTGGGTTTGTGCTGCAGAGATGCGTTAGGTGCTGCAGGAGTTCCTGCCCGGCTCCTGCTGGCTGTGATGGAGCTGGTTCACCACAAGAACAGTATTAAGAGTGCCCTAAGCTCTGGTGTTTATTTCCTTCTGTATTCACAAGCACTGTGTAGGAAAAGTGTATTTTTCACAGTCAAGTAACTTCATATTCCATTACTCAGAACAAGTAATCATTCACAATTCTGTCAGGATTTTAAAGGGTGCAAAAGTAAACATGTTCTACCTTGCTGTTTGCCACCAAATTTCATATTTTTCAGTTAAATTACAAACTGCCTGTAGAAGTCAATTAAGAAAAGTGACCTGTATATACAGACAAAAAAATAGCAGTGTGGTTCAGACTGATATTTTCTATATATTGTGACAGCATTTTGTCCGTGTTTAAGAACATTTCATGTAACAGGGTTGTGGTTGACCTGTAAGAAATTGCTGCAGTGGGGCTCAGCAGCTGTTTATTTTAAATAAAAAGGATATATCCATGTGAAGTTGGCTGGAGTTTTCCAAGCAGGCCCTGCTTGTGCCCAGGGTCCCGTTCTGTTGATTTTATAGAATCATTTTCCTCCGTGGGCTTTCTGTGCAACGGAGGTGTTGTCTGTCTGAATAAACGTGTAATTTGGACATCATAGCTTCTTGTGTCTTTGAAGCCCACACGAAAATTAACGCACTGGTCACTGTTATTCCGAGTCGTGGTAACTGAATGGTAACTGTCATGTGGAGAACCAGAAGGTAACCCTGGATGGGGATTTTTTGTGTGTGGGTTTGGTTGGGTTTTTGGTTGTTTTTGTTGGTTTTGTTTTGTGTGTTTGTTGGAAGTGCTGCGCTCCTCCTGGGAGCGTTTTTCACAGGAAAAACACAAACCACCTCCAGGAGCCTCTGAGTTGCTTCCCTTGAAAAGGAATTTCTGAAAGGATTGAAAGCGTTTTCTGGAGAGTGGTGTAAAGGGCTTTCTAGATGGTGTTTCACTGGGTTCTCCTTCAGAGCTGCCTTTGCAACCCAGAGCTCTTCCCAGTGGGCTTACGAAGACTTCAGTTTGATTGCATCCAGGAAAGTGAATTTTAATCAGTGCTTTCATTCCACCACTGAGGACCTGTTCTTGCCCAAAGATCTGTGGCTTGGCTGTTTGCTCACCCGAAAACGTGACGGTGAATTGCTTAACAAGGTTTGTGACTCGTTACGCCCAGCTTGAGTAGCAGCAGAGGATGCATCATCACCACTGATGGTGCCTGGTGTTGCTCCTCTGCACTGCCTGGGGGGAGCAGAGGGTGGAGTTCAGCCTTTCAGCCTCCCGGAGCTGAGGCTTCCCTGCTGCTTTCAGGTTGGCCTTCTTTCCGTCAGGGCTGTGATGGCAGCTGGAGAATATCCTCTTTAAAAATAAGAACCAAAAACCCACTGAAGATTTGGCAACTTTTTTTTTTTTTTTTTTGGGCTGTTTTTGCTGGTATTAAAAATATTTTATATCCTGTTTTCACTGTCTTTACACCAATGGTTGAAAGCAGTATTTGGTCTGTGACTTTACTGGAGGTAAGTTCATTTGTGTTTGTTCGTACCAGCGATGTCTGTCCCTTTTGGAAATGCAGTATCCTCCTTTTAAAAGAGTTCACCAGATGCCTTTTGTCACAGGAAGGAGGAAATTGGGAGAGGGGAATCTCATGTTTTAATGACTGTAGGAACTGGGCAGTGCTGAAGAGAAGGCAGTCAGTAAATTGTCAGTGGTGTGTAGAGGGAAGGCAGGAAGCTGTTTGTGCACCAAGGACACCCAGCAGGTCTGACTAGTTGGCTCATGCCAGGTTACAAAACTGCCGTGAGCCCTGCTGTAACGAACCAGCTCCATCTATTGAACTTCATCCCGCTGCAGCTGGTGTTTTATAAAACCTGCAGGTATGCCAGAGCCATCGGAAGTAGTCTGCTCGGTACAAAAAGCACCACTTGGTATTTTTGTCTTCATTGTGTAATGTAAGGTTTTATTTAGACTCAAGCAGATAAGAGTTTCCTCCTGAGGAAGGAGGCAGCTTTTCACTGCTAGATCAGGGGGAGGAGCTGGGAAGGACAAACCACCTAATTGTGCACAGTGCCCTGCGTGGAGGGAGAGTAAAGGTGGCCCAATGAGAGACAGCTCTTAGCTACTGACTGGATGCCCAAGGTAAGAGCCATTTAACTCACTAAAACCGTGCCGTGCACATTCCAGTTTAAGAGGAGGATAGCGCATTTCCAGCCACGTAGCTTGCTTACCACCTGTCTGCGAACGCAAAGCAGGACCTTCAGACCTCACGTTGTGCAGCTTGCTTTGCGGACACCGAAGCTTCTGGCAAAAGCATAGCAAAAACGTTACAGCAAACTTCTCTCTGGGTTATTTTTGCTCCAAGCAACATCCCTATGAAGAGGTGCCGGTGCTGTAGCGCTTGGCAGCAACACAGTCCTGGTTTTGTCTCAGTTGTTCAGTGAACTGAAGTGACTGTCTGGTAGCAGCTCACCGACAGACTGTGTCTGTAGAAGTCACCGCTTCTTGGATGCTCTGGACAAAACACAGAAATAAAGATGCACTGGAGCTTTTTATTATTGCTGAAGACAGCAATTTGCTTTTATGCTTTGAAGTATATATTATCCTTACAGAATAATTTGACTTTTAAAAAAAATCCCTGTCTCCAACAGAATACGATGTGATTAAAATTTTAAAAATCCCAAAGTCAGATGTTTTTTAGGAATGGTTATTTTAACCATGTGAAAGACAAGTATTTTGCAGCTTCTGTAAAAGAAATCAAGGCTATTTAAAGTACCGTCTTTTGGAGAGGAAACAAACTTGCTTTCCTGCACAGGGCATGCAGCATCTACTTGCACAATAAGGTCACCTTAAGGAGAACTGTTTGCAGAGTTGCTGCTTCCTGCCACAGAGGAAGCTAACACAAAGAGGAGACCTTTTATAGCCTGCTCTCAGAGCTGTAGTTACCCCTTTTTGTACAAGCATGCAAAGGCTTTTTTTTTTTTTTTGCAACAGATGAAAGCAGTGAGCTTTGGAAAGAAAAAATGTTTGAGCATAGCTGGTGAGCAGGAGGAAGTGGAGATGAGTGAATAAGGCACTGCTGCAAAGAAATCATTGTGTAGAAAAGCATTCACTGAGGAACTCACGGACATTTTTGCTGTCCCACGTGCTGATACATATTCCCTTTTGCTGTTTTTCTTTGCAGAGCGTAGCTTACCTTTCAAGTGGCCTTTTTGAGGTCTCAGCGTGTAGCTTACTGTTTCTACAAGTTCCCATGTGAACTTGTCATTTTTCCTTGAATTTCCGTAGCACACAGGTTCCCTCTGCAGTCTCTTTTGCAGTCACTGAGTGACTGAAGGCCAGCAGCAGATTTTTTGTTCTGTCAGAATGTGTTGGAGGAGGGGAGCGACGTCTGGCTCAACTGATGTGTTCTTCTGAAGCCAGGGGCTTTGATGTGGACTCCTGGAAGTCCACCAACCCACAGATGCCTTCTGAATATAATTGTGCTTCTCAGCTCTAGAAGAACGGCCACTTACACTGATTTTTAAGAAACATGAATTCCTACCTTTTTTTTTTTTCCCCAGTGCACTTACCTTCACTAGTTCGTGCTCTAGGGAGTCAGTTCTGCCTCTGTGGAGCAGGGAGGGGTGTGGAGCAGGGGGGGACCACAGCCAGCAGTCTCGCAGCTCCACATTTTGTGTTGCTGTGCATCATTCGCAGAATGATGGAGATCATTCGGAGGAGTGATGCCCCTTCTTCATCCGGTGCTATTTCTCAGCAGGTACCCTGTAAAACGTGCCTGCTCTCACTGGTGCAGGTTACAGAGAAAGCCCACAAGTGCAGGTACAGGTCGTAGGTTCTTCACTGGTCACACAGAGGATGAGTGGTTGGCACGTCATCTACAAAATGGACTCTTTTTATGAATTACATGCAGACAAAGCTTTGTACAACGGAGCAGAGGGTAGCTTTCCTCTTTTGATTGGAAACGTTATTTTAAGTATCTCCCTGTTCACTGCTGCTGGGTGTGATTTTATCTGCCTGTTTCTTTTGACGGTGAGCAAACAGAAAGCAAGCATTTTTATGGAGAAGAATGTGTTTACTTTGGACAGAGAGACCCTACAGTCAGTGTGACACACTGCGACTCAAACATAACCATTGGGATGTCAGTGGAATCGCTGCATTTGCACTGCTGGCTTAGTTCACTGTTGTTTCCCGGAGCAGCAGTCCTGTCTTCATGTGCACTCTTGCCTTCTCCGTGTTTTATACACACAATATATTCACTTATCACTCTTTAATGTTGATAAGAATTAACTTCCTCTCTGGGTTGTTCCTTTCTTTCTGCAGAGGGAGAACCGCAGGCTCCAAGAAGCTAGCATGAGGCTGGAGCAGGAGAACGATGACCTTGCCCATGAGCTTGTGACAAGCAAAATTGCCTTACGGAATGACCTGGACCAGGTAATGCCCAAGGAGATGGGTCCAAGCTCCAGCTTAGCAATGCCAGCTGTAGGAGCCCTGTTCTGTGCTCAAGTGAAAGCATGAACACAAAATTAAAAGCGTTATTATTTGTGCCTTTATTTTCCTGACATCGTTATTTCTAGTTGCAGTTAGAGAGCTGTATCTCCACGTGGATGCCAGGTGTAGGCATACACAGTGGTATATTACCAACACTGATCATACCTTCTCTGTTGTGGTTCATTTTATAACATGTAAGCCATAATCTTTTAGGCAGGCACCAAAGAATGCTCATTTACTTGAAAAAGGTGTCACATGGCCCTTGAAGGACTGATTTCAAGGGAAGTTGCCTTGCAGAATGCCTGCTACCTTACATGGATCTATTTGTCACAGGAGTTTCAGTGCAGCCCATCGAATTTAAAGAGTGAAGTGGTGTGGCAGCAAAAATTAGAAAGGTTCCTGGGCATCCTTTGACAACTGTTCAGTTTCCTGTGAAGACTGCGTTGTAGAGGACAGCAGCTTTCAGAGCTCTTTAAGTCAAGAGATGACTGTCAGAGAGCTGCACGTTGAACCCTCCTCTTTCTGGGGTGTTTTATGTACTATTGATAAATTCCTTAACAGCTGTTATTAAGGTACAGAATACAGGAGGGCCATGCTCCACCACCCCTCATGGTTAGTGTCTTGCTTAATGAAGGCTGTCGTGCCTCTTGCAATGTAAAATCCTTTCCTGCCAGGGCCTCTCGATTTGATTTTCAGTAGTTTTTTGGCTTTCTCTATCTAACCTCAGAAGTGTAAATATCATTGATCACAGTAATGCAATTTGTATTTCTGCTTAGTTAGACCCTTGACAGCTAGGCTCTACTGATCTGGATTCATGTGATTTTAAAAATCCGAGCCATCTTGGTGGGCAAGTCCAAGCAGATAACTGCTTCGTGTGCTGGAGTGGATGTTCTGCTGTAAAGGCCAAAAACAACGTATCAGGGTGTTCTGTTTTCCCCAGGAACAGCAGCTTTGTCTGCCTCTGCCCTGCTGTTTTCTGAAGTATGATGACAGAACTGCTGAGTGTACCTTTGCCAGTTCTTTGCTCTCCTGCATTTTAGCAGTCTTTACGTAGATGGGGGTCCGTGAAGCTTTCCCATGCCCCACCTCAGGTCAGTGGCACTGACAGAAAAGCTTCGTGCTACCGCACTCCTCACTTACAAGACGAGGTGACACTGTGCACCACTGCAGGTGCTTGGAGAACCTGGAATAACCACAGAAAAGGAGAAAAGATTTTGAATTGTTCCTTCCAAGTATGGCTTAAGCAGGTCGTCTGTCAAAAATACCGTTGTCATCCCTGAGTTTGTGTTCAAAGATGTCAGCCTTATCGCTTGTTTGTTCCTTCACTGCTCGTTTCTCCTCTCTGCCATACAGCCATATACACACAGTAAGCAATGCAGGAATCCTCAGTGCATCTTTTCAGCCCAGGCCTTGGTGGAGCTGCTTCTGCTGCCCACAGTCACCACCAACACCCTCCCTGATAATTAACAGTGTGCCAGTAGATAAGTTACGCAGGATCTGAACCGTGCTGCCCTCACTTAGATTAATATTGTTCCCAACACAAAGTACTTTGTGTATCATTTGTATTAGGTTTGTTTTGGAATGTGTGAGCTGTGCTTACCTGTCATCTGGGCACGGGTGACATCTGGCAGAAAGGTCATTGTGCACAGTTCTTGAAGCACGAAGAAATAACTTAGAAAATAGCTATGTGAAAAGGGAATTTCATTTACAAACCAGGTTGGGTGAGCCATCTGAAGGCAGGAAGAGGTAGCTCTAGACCCTGAATCTGCAGTATTTGTGAGATACGTACATCAATGCATTGCCACAATCATTTACACAGTGCTTCTAATTCTAGGCTGAAGACAAAGCAGATGTTCTGAACAAGGAACTGCTCCTGACCAAACAGAAACTAGTGGAGACTGAGGAAGAGAAACGGAAGCAGGAGGAGGAAACTGCTCAGGTAAAGCATTCTCCAGTCTTTCCCATTTAGCAGAATGCAAGCAAAAGGTTAATCAGAAAATCAGGGATGAACTGAAGTTATGGAAAGGACTTCGTCTTCCAAGTGCAGTGGCAGTTAAAAATTCAAAGCACCAGGCTAAATGGGTGTGTTTGGGATTTTTCAGTGTTTTCCTGAATGTCCAGTTTTCCATATCTTATCCTCTTCCCAGTATTATAATAATCATTTTCACTGGTAGTGAGCAATCACAGCTAGGGAGGCATGATCTTTTAATTACCTCACAAAGGTTGCAGGAAGAATTGTTGCCTTGTAGGAGGCTGCTGCTTCACTGAAAAAACGCTACAGACATTCCTTCCTGAAGCTGGAACCAACAACAGGGTAGAGTTGAAGGTTGGGGTGATTTTGCTGACCAGACCTCATACTCATTTGCAAAATGTTCAGGTTTAGCTTTTTAATCCTACATATCTTATGTACCGAATACCGACATAATGTAAGTGTGCTTTGAGAGCAGTGCAGTTATTTTTATTTTTGCAATTCGACAACGGTGACTGTAACGATCAAAAAAATTTTTGTTTTTCCCTTTCTCCCAAAAATGGAGGTTGCCAAGTTTTCTATTTACTATACACAAGGCAGTGGAGGCCTTTTTCCTGCTGAAAGGGCTCCCAGTGGTTAATGTTTATTAACAGTGGAAGAATGAGTTAGCTGTAGTTTGTGCAGCTCTGATGACTAGACCAGATTTTTTTTTTTCTCCTGTTATGGAGATGAGTGATAGCTCTGAGAGATTCTTCTCCCTGTTCCAATTCCAAACACAAAACCTGTCTGCCCAAACCTCTGGTGACCCACTTGATAGTAATGGTCATGTTGTGTTCTCTGGACCACTCTATACTATTTGATACAGAGAGTTACTGTACAGGAGAACTCTCTAACAGTGATACACTGTACAGACTTCTTGGTTATAGTATGTATTTGTTTATCAAGTAAATCAGAATTTTCCCAGTTCTGAAGAACTGGAAATTGATAAGAAAAAGATGTAGAAAAAGATGTAAACACAGCAAGACTTAGAGAGAACAATTTGATGATGCATTTGGAAAACTTCTTTTAGTGTACTGTGTAACTTCTCTCCTTCAATTCCTAGCTGAAGGAAGTCTTCAGGAAGCAGCTAGAGAAGGCAGAATCTGAGATTAAGAAAACCACAGCCATTATTGCAGACTATAAACAGGTAATGTTCTAGGGACACTTTCTCAGATTTATTCGTAAATCTTTTTTCAGCCTGCTCCAAGAGCTGAATTTTCAGACTTGTATATCTCTTCCTTTATATAAATGTTAAAAAACTTTTTAAAAAGTGATGTTTTAGGCTTTCAGAAAGCATTATAATTTGTGATAAATCTTTTTGTGGTTCTCCTAATAGTCTGATGACTTAAGAAATTAAAAAAATAACCTATCTTTAAGCTTTTTCTAGGGCTATGGAGTGATTTTTTTTTTGTCAGTGACATAAAGCAGTGTAAACATTATAAATTAGATCATTTGTAAAATATTCTGGTCCCCATGTTCAGGTTCTGTATCAAATGCTTCTGTTTTTTCAGTCTTAGTTATCACCAGTAGTGAATTTGTTAAAGGGGGAACACGTATACCTGAGTGAGACAGAATTTAAAAATGTTTGCTCTAAAAAAAATCATTGCTAAGAAGCACAGGTTATATTTTAGTGAAGTGCATTTCATCTGAGAAACTGCTTTCTCTGTTCCAGATTTGTTCCCAGCTGAGTACCAGGCTGGAAAAACAACAGGCAGCCAGTAAAGATGAACTGGAAGTTGTAAAGGTGAGAATGCTGCTTTTACATATGGGACAGTTCTAACGTCAGCGTTGCTAAATGCCGGTGATACAGAACAAAATGGGACCTGCAGCTCACTGTAACAACAGTGACTGCCATCCAGCTGCACTAATAGCCCCCATGCATTTTTCAGGCAATGTAAAAAATCAAGGGGTTCACCTCCTTCCACTGTTTATGTTTTATCAGGCAGGTTAGAACTCTCAAACTGAAATGCATATAGATTTTCCTGTAAAAATGTGTTCTTTTGGCAACGGTGTAGAGAGGCTGTGTTCACTTAGATGTTTTCATTAAATGAAAACAAGAAGGCTCTCTAGAGGAGGAAACATGCTGCTACTTCAGCGTGCACAGTGGAGGGGGTCAGGATTGCTATCAGGGCAATGTTTATACTTGAATTTGTGCACTTGCCTACTGTGTAAGCAATGTAGTTTTAAGTAATTAGCAGTGCTTTGGCCATCCCCTGAATTTTAATAGCAGTTCCTCTCCCTTTTCTAAATCCCATTACTAATACCTGCACTAGTGGTAAATATTTCCTGACCAGGTAATAATACCATCCCTCTCCTTTGTCACTACTACGTAGGCAGAATCATTTTCTCAGCTATAACATCTAGTTGTTTTCTTAGTACTCAAACTGAACCTGATTTGCTGCTTTTCAGTGGCAATTTTTATCTGTTATTCATCAAAAGACATCCTACAATTGATGTTCCTGTGATTTGCTGAAATAGTTCAATATTCTGTGTGTGTGAACCCAGACACGTTGTGCTACACCTTCACCCACGAGTAACTGATTCACCTCACCAGGCAGCATGAAAACCTTGCTACTGTGTGTCAGATGTTGCTAGCAAGAAGTTGCTGGCATCCCCTGTGATGCTTAACTAGCCCCAAGGGCCCCTGCAGCCAACACAGGCTGACTTCTTGCTTCAGGGAATATGGGAAAGCTACCAGGGTTTCTTGAAAATAACAAAATTTGTACGAATTTGGGCAAGTGTGAGACAGAAAGTCCCTGGTGTGTAATTTATTCTTCTGAATTGTGCTGCCATAAATACTGCGAAATATGACAAAGCTTTGGTAGCAAGAAGGTTGGAGTAATTCTACCTGAGGAGCAAAGTCTTTGAGCTTAAACGCAGCACACAAAGTGGGTTTTAGGGGTTTTTAGACTGTTTCATAAGCCCAGGAAGTTGTTCATGAACTTCTCAAACTCTTCTAATGTGAAGTATGAAAACTTCAGTACTAGATAGTTTGAGCATCACTAACAGGAAGGCAGTCTAACATAAGAAAGAAGTGAAAAATAAAGATTTTTTTAAAAAGTCTCTTCCGGGTAACAGTGACTCCTGTAACATGGATTAAAAATGAGGTTTCTGGCTATTTCAGGGTAAAGTGATGGCCTGCAAGCACTGCAGTGAGATTTTCAGTAAGGAGGGGACACTGAAGCTGCCTGCTCTAACCCTGGATAATAAAGGCCTAGAAATCGATGATGAGAAGGATGCACTGAAGAAGCAGCTGAGAGAGATGGAGCTGGAACTTGCACAGACCAAACTGCAGCTTGTGGAAGCCAAGTGCAAAATTCAGGTACATGGAATCCAAGTGCTGCAGAGCAGTCTCCTTAACCTTGTTGTACTCTGTCCAGGATAATTCATGCGAATTATCAATCACTGAAAATATCGTTCCTAAAGGGGGCATGTACGTGTACCACCTGTGAACTTCATATATCCTATGATTGTCTGTCTTAAAAAAGACAGAAGAAAAAAAGAGGTTTTAATTTGTATATCTAAACGTCTGCTGTTTCAGTTATTTTAATCTGTCTTTTCTCCCCAGTGCCTTTGAGGTCACAAGGAAAGTTAGATTGCAGGGACTGAGTCTGAAAATGCCTCTCCTCTCCTCTCCTCTCCGCTCCTCTCCTCTCCTCTCCGCTCCTCTCCGCT
>WBMW01001713.1:974214-1033561 GCA_013396635.1 Penelope pileata
CCCCTCCCCTTTTTTTTGTTTTTAATTAACTGATTTGATCCATTCTGACTATTCTGCTTTCTTAGGAGCTGGAGCACCAGAGAGGAGCCCTTATGAACGAAATCCAAGCTGCCAAAAACTCTTGGTTTAGCAAAACCCTGAACTCTATCAAAACGGCCACAGGCACGCAGGCGCCGCAGCAGCCTCAGCCGCCCCCGCCACCCAAGGAGGGCAGCACATAGTTCCAGCCAGACCTGGCACAAGAGCACAAAGAACAACACCACTGAAACCCTGGGGGATTCTTCCAGTGGTCTCTCCTCTTGGGTAAAGGACAAAAGGCAGGAGTGCAGGCTTGAAGTGAAATTCTTCAGTGTTTTTCATTCATTCTGATGTGACCCTTTTCAAAGAGGGTAAAAATGTATTCTGTTTTGTGTTGAATTCCAACTTCCCAAACTGCCTTGCTGAAAGCCACGTTCTGATACCTTCATACTTTTACACTTTATTTTATATGACTAGATGTTAAAATGAATAAATAATTCAGAACTAGCTCTTTAATACATGACTAATTATTCAAAATTATTTTTATCTCGCATAGAAGGTTTTTTCTTCTTCTGGAGAAGAGAGAATGGCAGAAGCAAAGCACTGCAGCATCATCTCTTCCCAGAAAGCACAGTGTAACAAGTACCAGTGTGTGTGCGTGGCTGGGATAACTTCTGCCCTGGGACCATCTCAGAAGTTTGTCGCAGTGACTGTGTCCTGCAGAGAAGCACTTTTTGTAAAGCTTAGGCAAAGATAGATTTGTGCTCTCCTGGCACAATTGTTTTTGAGCTTCCCCGATGATTTCGTAGTTTTGGTCGTTGTTTCTTCAGAAAGGCAAGTTGTGCAGTTCTTTGTAACGCTGACTAGCACTGTTGTTTAAAGGTTATTTACAGCTGAACTGGAAGTTAACAGAGTTGCCTAGTTCCCCTTTTTTATTTCATGTTTCTATTAAGAACTCCAAAAAATAGTTCCTTCCACTGGGAGAAAGGGAAAACTTCAACATTTATTTACAAGTTTAGCCGAGAAGCCGAGGGAAGACCTTGCAGAGTTTTGACCTTTTGTAAATCCTGTGCAATAGAGCGTAGCTTTTATGAATAGAACTAACAAAAACCTTTCCCTGGGTCCATTTTCAGGTTTTGAATTTGACACACAAATGAGGTATCAGATAAAATCCCAAAAGGCTTTTTGCTGCACTGATGAACAAAACATCACAGAAACAAGATCTGTTTGCTATAAATATTTGGCTAAGAAATGTTGGTATTGGTTATTTTTATAAAAACAAGCATTTTCAAGTGAAACACAAAACTTAGCCTTTTCCCGTGGGATAGACTTCTCTGATGATTCCCAAACCTGTCTGGTTGTTTTATATCTCTAAGGTAAGAAATTTAAAGGTGTTTGTTTTGACTGAGCATAAAGTGTTTATAGAAATACTTATTTCATGGAAATTTAAACTACTGCTTGAACTGATGGAATATTTTTTTAATTACACCTGTCATGTCTCTATGGTCTTGCAGGTAAACAGCACTGCTGGACAAAAGGTTGTGCATTAGTTGTTCCATTTACAAAATTGTTTCCAGGTACATCAGTTCAGTTCTGTTTTGTTTTTAATTAGAAGGAATGCCATATCTTGTCAGTTTTGTATAATAAAATTTAACGATACTCACCTTGTGCTCTGTTGTCAAGCATAATTGCAAATTACTTCAAACAGGGTAGTACAAATTTAATCTTCACTTGTGCCAAAGGAATGATTCTGAAAGGCAGCGACCTGTTTGAAGCAGAGATCAAAATGGAATCGCTATCCTTACACATCTATCCTGCAGCCAAATTCTCTCTTCCAAGAGTAAGGAGTTAAAAAACGTTAGTATTTGTTAACGTACCTGCAAGAACAGCGATTATCTGGAAGCCTTCACGTGGTGGAGGGTGGGGGGGAAGAGGGAAACAGCAGAAGGGATCTCTTTTACTAATAGAAAAAAAAAGATTTTTTTCCTTCTCTGGTCACTTTCCTGCTAATAATATTTTAGGTGGATGTTTCCATCCTGTAGGCTGTCTGACCCAAGCATTATTCATTCACTTAGCAGTACCATTTCACCCTTGGTATGAACTCTGTAATTAATTGGAAGTGACACTTGAGAATACCCGGTGAGCGTTTGATTGTTGCATTTGAGAGCACTGTGCTGACGAGTGACACTTGCCTACTTCCGATGGTTTGACAAGTGTACAAATTTCTTAAATATATCTTAAATCATACTTACAGGTAGATATAAAACCTTGATTGGAAAAATGCAGTAATAATCAAAAAAATGATGAAGACTGTAATTTCCTGAGCAGCCAGGTTAACATCAGCAGCTCACTGCTGCTCGGAGACCTTACCCCTCCAACTCCCTGTTGTACAGTCATGTCCCTGTCCTTGTTATGGCACTTACTGGAGATGAATTGAATTTTTTTTAAAAATGATGTGAGTGGATTTTTTTTTATTATTATTTTTTTGCCGTTTAGTCTTTTGCCAAGTACATGAAGTCATAAAGGGTCCAATGAGAGCGAGTGGATAAGGGGAAAATGGGAGTGGTACTTTCCCACATAATTAAAAAAGAATTGCTAAGTGAGCTCCTGCGTTCGTGGAACTGGCTTTGACACAACGTCTTTCTCAGTGTAGCAGCCCTCTGACTTCAGCAATTGAGTTTCTGTGACAAACTCATGTTTGCTGCCTGCTAGCCATGATGACTTCAAAACCTGTCAGATAGAAACTGGCTTACCTTGTACATCTCACATCAGCAAAAAAAGTTTCTGAAGGCAAAGGCTGAATTATCCACTTTTGGCAATGACACAAAGGCAGTAAATGACTTTCACCTTCCATCTGTACATCCCAGTTAGTGTTTGTAGCAGTGGCTTTTGGAAGAGTAATATTTATATGTGGAAACTGTTTTCTCAAAATTACTGAAAGTGTAAGAAAAATAGCTCTGTGGCATTATCTTGGTGAATAAGCATATTTATATTCAGAAAGAAGGAAAGTAGCAAAGCTGCAGGATTAAACCAGGCAAGCTGAAATTCCGCCTGCTGACTGTACATGTTGTTGTGATACTGTTTCTTGTGAGGAAAAACAAAATCTGGGTTTTAATTAGTCCTTTCAGCAGCGGTTGACAGTACCTGCTAGAAATGCTCATAGCCCAGGGCAACCGATCTGTCAGGGCTAGCTGGCTCAATATTTAGATTTTCAGCAGGAAATGTCCAAGTCTTACTGAGAATTATTTTCATGTGGCACTGGGACATAGTTCTCAAGACTGGAGTGATTAAATTTTTTTTCCCTGATTCAATATCAAACTGTGTCCACATCAAAACTGTACTGAATGAAATTTGAATTACTATAAATACATCTTGGTGGAACTAAATCTTATTTATTAAATGTTATTGAGAATGCACACCTCTGAAATAAAGCCTTTACTGTGAACAGGGACAAACCTCCAAAGAACATTTTTAGTACAACTGTTTTATCTCGTTGGATTCTAACTGCTCCCAAGATGCCCAATATGGAAAGAGAAAAAAAAAAACAAAAAAGCTGCTTTTTTTCCCCCCCCACTTTAAAAAGAAGCATTTGCTTTGACTGTAACACTTTACAGGATAAATGAAGCAAGGCTGATTTAGGTACACGGTACATCTGTGAACTAGCCTTGTATGGTCTTTGTGGCTCAGACTTAATAGGGTAAAGCAATAGCACTTAATTCACTTACTTTAACAAATCCTAAATGTACCTAGAGGGAATTAAAAACAATAAAATGAAAATATTATGGATGGCTTTAATCCAAGAAACTGCAAAATCCCTGAGGTTCATATGCATTAATGTTTAGTAAAACCTGTATCAGAAAAGGGAGTCAGCCATGTAATCAGTATTGACAGCTGACAAATGTCTTGCCCATTAATTAGTATGTTCTGTACGTTGCTACAGCTAAGTTACACGTTAAAAAAGCATTTTTTATTTCTTGTTAGACATTTTAAATAACTTTTTTCTTGGATTTTTTTTTTTTAAGATATGGGTTGCTTTCTTCTGTGCCATTGTGTGAAAAACGACACAGAATAAAAACAGCCATTTACAACGGGAGAGGGAGCTCAAACATCAAGAACAGAAATAACTCAGCCCCTTCACAAAGCACGAAGTGTCCCACTGACTTCAGTGTCACAGTATCACTCACTGACTGAACGTGGCACTTGGAGTTAAATAAAAATCTAAATTTACTGGCATTAAAACTTAAAAAGCAAGTAAGAAATTGATGCTTTCTTCACAGGAAACAGATAGGACCATTCCCTTCTTTAAGGAGTCGAAATCCATGAAACTACTTGTACGTGTGGGAGAATTATACCTCTTATGTTGATTTACTGTTAGACTCAGGGATAATTGGCATACTCCTACAGTATCTAGTAAGCCTAAATACCTTTGGCATTGAAAACAGAAACTCTCTTGTCTTACAACGCTGGCTTTCTTCCAGCTGCTGTAGAGAAAACCTTCCCGTACGTCATTCTGGTTGGCCAGCGTGCCTCTGTCACAGCCAAACCCTGCACAACGGGCTGCTGCGCAGGCAGCCTCCTGCACAAGGTGCGCAGTGCCATGCACACCCCGGGCTGCGGGGACACACAGCACCAGGCATCACGTTGTTCCTGCAAATGGAAAGGCTTGAACTAAATTCTGTTTCCATCTATTCCGTTAATATCCCACTGGGAGCTGTCCCGTTACCTCCTTCCAAGTAATACTAAGGGGAGACAATGAAGCACTGATTTTTGAGCCTTTCAAATAGATTATGTATACATCACTGCAGCCTTTTAAACTGGGCTAATCCATAGATGGATTTGGGGAAATTCAAAGAGTTTGGAACTGGATGACTAAGTATCAGCATTGACCAAGGTCCTGTCTTTCCCAACTCAGAAGTCTACACAGTTTGTTTCGGGATCATGACTTAAGACGTACAGGTTAATCCTCCAGGAATACAGGGCTCTCCACTTCTCCTGGATTCCAACTGCTTTGCTACTGAATGTATTTCATGCTATTTTTACCTGAAAAAAAAAAAAAAAAAAGATATGGGTAGAGAATTAGAACATTACTTCCTCTTATTTTCTTATTCAGTGGGACTTGCTTTTATTTAACCTGCAAAGGAATATATATGTATCTTTGGAAAACTATATCTTATATATAGAATATTAATATATAGGAAACTGAATCCCAAGGAGATAAATGCAGCGAAAGGACTGGGTGTCGTAGATTTCATTCGTGATCTGATACCAGCAGAATCCTACGCTGTACTAATTTCCTTTCAGTTTCTCTTATTTTTGTATTTTATGTAATACATGGATGCTACTATCAATGCAAACAAAAGCAGATGTTCTCAGCTTTTTCTCCAGATCCCAACACCCTCCTTCCAGGAACTCCAAGGGACACACCGGTACCAAGACCACCTTCCAAAGCTGTAGCATGAGCTCTCTCAAGCTTTGGGAACTGTTGCTTTCCCACGTAAGAGGATTCTCTGGCATGTTCAAACAGGGGGAAAGTCAGCAATGCAGAAAAGGAGCTAATCAAGCATAATTCTGATAATTATAATTCTGATATTCTGATCCAGAGCCCTCTGTGTCTGCCGCTCCAGGTGGCTTCACTTCAGCGCAGTGGAAGTAGAGAGCAGCTTCAAAGTGCTGATTAACAGCGAACTTGTCCAGGTTTTTAGCTGCGTTTGTTACCTGGGTGCGTCCCTTGTTCCTAAAATAGACTTTGCTGGATAGAGTTAGGAAGAAAAGCATCATAGTGCTGTGAGAGTTCTAACTGAGAACAGTTCAGTACTGCCAGTTCTTGTGTAACAAATCCATGTATTATATAAAGTATGATACAGAAATATAAGTGTAACGCTTGTTATTCGAAGTGCAATTTAATGTACATGGTCACAACAAATGTTTACTTTTTTAATTGTTACAGAATTGTTTGGATCAGTACCTTGTTATCATTGTGTGAACGATGCCTTGTAAAATAAATGGAAATGCAAACAAAATGGGAATAAGGTGCTTGTCTTGATCAGCCATTTAGGAAACAGCTTGAGTCCATTTGCAGGAATGAACAGCTGTGTTGGGTTTTCTGACACAGTTCACTCCAGTTGGTTATTTTCAAGCAGCACTGCTGTACCAGGACAGAGTGGCTCAGCAGAATGGCTGTCTGAAATGTGTCTGTGACATAGCTAACTCCAAACTGGTGCTACCATGTACCTGTTCAGAAGGGCAGCCTGCACCAGAGGAATCTGACAGACAGGCACTGTGCTAGACACTCCTCTCCAGATGCTGCTCTGAGGTCTCCAGCACAGAGAACATACTGGTGAATATACTCTAGCTCCTAAAGGCTGTTCATACACAGCAGTGGGGAAGCAGGAGAGGCTGTTGAGGAGGAGCCAGCAAGAAACAGAAATCTGACTTGCAACAGAGAAGCATGGCTGCACAAGATCAGGACAGAGCAGTCATGGAAGTTAGCAACCAGAAAGATTCAAATGCTTTATAAAACCATTTTTCCCATGCGAGCAGTTCCCCTAGTTGTTACAGGATTTCTTTTTATTAAGTGAGATGAACAGCCATTGCTCCCTGCACAGCTGGAAAATCACGCAGCTCTTCAGGGGAAGTTGTGAAGGAATAGAAAAGCTGGAGATACTGAAATCTTGTAACTGGTTAATTTACCAGACATAACATTTTGTATTGATTCACTCCCACACCACTGTCCAAAAACTGCTTGTCATCACTTTGTGTCAATGCCTATGGACAGAGGGAATGGCTACCTCATGCTCTACAAAGAAGCCACATCCTCTCCAAGGCCTTTCACATGCTTTTCCCCATCCCTCGATAGGGAACACACTGCACAGTACTGTGTCTGCCAGGAAGATTAGACCAGGATCCTTCTGCTGAGTTTCAGTACTCCATCCAGTCCCAGCCAAGCTCCTTTTTCCCCTCCTGCTGCACGAACCGTTCTGATTTTTGTTCCCTGGCTCCAGAAGCCCTACCACTTGGCTCCTTGTAAGGATGCACAGATGAAGAAAATGTGGTCAGGCTCTCCTGTTTCAGCCAGGATAGGATGCAGCATCCAGGTGGTACTGTTGAGGAAATAACGCAAAGTTCTTTCCCATCTCAGTGGCTGCTCAATAGAACGATCACAAGGAAATAATTTCTGAAGAAACCGGTCTTAGCCCATTAAGGAACCATGCCACAGAAGTGCACTCCAGCTGACCACATTACATTTTTCAGATAAAATCAACTGGCCCAGCTTCAACTGCCGTGGCTGGAAATCTGCGGGCTGAAGCTCAGCCCCAGGACAGCTAAAGGCGACCGGAGTCAGACACTGCAGCTCCGTGGGGCTTCCGAGCTGCGGATCCTGGAGCGCTGGGCCAGAGCTATGTCGAACACTTCAGTCCAAGGTCTGGTAACACTCTTCTGTGGAATTCAACCTTGAAAACAAGTCCTTGGCTTACAGATTTTCTATGACTTCGTTATCTTACTTGGATCTATTCTTCCCTCTTTGCAAAAAAAAGAAAAAAACCTCTTTACAGATCAATTAACTCCTAGATACTCACTTCAGAGGGAGGACAGGAAAATAACCAAGCCCATAGATCAACAAAGGATCTGACGTTCCTCAGTTTAGGAAACATCACACCCTTTCCTTTAGAATAGTCTGTTTTTGAGCACAGAACCCTGCCCCGGGCTCCCTTTTTTTGTCCAAGACACCTGGAGACACATGTTGACGTCCCCAAACGGGACCAGAGAATACATAATTATTATTTTTAGTAGACTGATTTAGTAAAGGGTGAAAAACACTTTGGTAACTATTTCTCTTTGAGCAACTCCACAGGAAAGGCATTCCAGGTCCCCTCTAGAAGAGGCACGACAGCCTCTACACTGCAGCTGGACGGCAGACAGCCACACCGCCGTGCGGAGCAGCTGGAGTTTCCCAGATTTTAACATCGGAAAAAAGCGTGCTGCTTGTGAAGCCGCGTCGAAGTTGCAGCGACCACAGACCGAGGTAAAAGCGCGGGGCTGCGCCATGGGGGCGGGATGACGGCGGAGCTACCTCAGCGCTGCTCCCTCAGGGCGGGACGGCCCCGCCCCCGCCCGCCACCATGACAGCGCGCAGCATACTCCTCCCGTTCCGCTCAGCCCAGCCTGCAGGAGGAAGAGGAAGGGGAGAAGGAGAAGGAGGAGGAGACACACGCTATTTCCGCGGCACGGGGGCGGGGCGGGAGGCCGGAAGGTTCCAGAGGGGCCGCGGAGCCGCCGGGGGTAGGGAGGCGCCGCTGAGCTGCGTTCCACACGCGACATGGCCGCCGCGCGCGAGGAGGTGAGCGGGGCCCCTTCCCACCCCGCGCTGGCTGCAGCCCGCGGGCCCCGGCTCGGCTGCGGGGGTGCTCGGCCGGAACGCCGCAGTGTGTGTTCGTGAGGGGTGCTGCGCGTTAATGGCATAACCCGAAACCACAGGGAAGCCGTTCCGCTTATAAAGCGTGTACAGCTTTCTGTTGTGTCTTAATTATCAGAGCTTCAGCGCTGGGCTACGCGGCGGCTGGGGCGTTAAAGTATTGGTGGGCAGGGGGCTGCGCAGCGTGTGGGGGGACGGGTGGCTGTTGGTGTGGTACAGCTGAGGTGTCCCACAAAGTGCCGTGAGGGAAGGGCTCAGCGATGGACCTTGAGTGAAGAAGGGCTGTGTCTGACGTGTGTGTGCGGTTTTCTGTTGTTAATTCAGCTGCAGAGAGACTTGGAAGAGGTTAAAGAGTTGCTTACAAGGGCCACGAGGAAGCGGCTGCGGGATGTCCTGATGGCAGAAAAGCACAAGTTAGAGCTGGAAATCAAGAACCAGCCTCTGCCCAAGCCAAAGGATGTGATGGAGGAAGAGAAGTCTTCACTGGGAGGGTACACGGTGAAAATCAACAATTATGGTAGGTTTGCTCCTGCTTGAAGTGAAGCCCCGGTGGCATTAGCGTGAGGTACAGTCACCATGTGGTGCCTCTCAATGTTGATTTCGGACTGGAGACCCCAGTTAAAAAGCTTGTGTGCACTTACTGCGCTGTCCCAGCCACAGTACTTCTTAGTTCTGCTCGTGTGATAGCTGTCCAGCACTGCTGGAATGTGTTAAGTCCCCCACTGGACCAGCTAGTGTTTTTCCATTGCATAGTGCTTTGCAAGAGTGAAAGAGTGAGCTTTGGCTTCTCTGCTTGCAGTGTAGGTGAAAGGAGAAGGAATTGCTCAAGATACTTGTCTGGGGTGCAGGGGAAAAAGTGGGCCAAAGAAACTGCAGCAAAACGAGACTTCTCTTCTGACTCCTGTGCAGCCAGAGTTGCCATCCTTTTAACTGAGCTGATACATAGTTTTTCTCAGAATTCAGAGAAGTTAGGGAATGTGCAAGGATGTGCTTTCCCTCTGAAATCATTCCTGAATAACGCACCTTTCCCTTATCCTTCTGAAGATTGTTTCAGTAAGGCACAGGTTGTGGTTACTGCCAGGAGACTTTGTGGTAGTATTAGAATACAGTGCATGAAGTTTTAGGAGGAAAGCTAGATCTTCATGTCCTTTTCACTTGCAGGTTGGGATCAATCAGAGAAGTTTATTAAGATTTACATCTCTTTAAGTGGAGTCCAGAAGCTCCCAGCTGAGAACGTGCAGGTGAATTTCACAGAGAGGTGAGTTTGAGTTCATCCTGTTGCACCATGCCACAAAGGAGAACATGATAGAAGAACATTATTTGAAATGCAGGAATGTGTTGTGTTGAGCACTGTCCCAGACCAACTATGCCCGTTCTCCCTCCTTCTGTTTATTTATTTAGTGTGTACCCTTAAACACAGCTCTCATTAGAGGGTATTTTTTTTGAATTTTGCAAATATTTGTTGCACCTCATCATGCTTGACAGGGTATGTAGTGTTTTGATGGTTTTTGATGGTGATAGAACTGAAATGTAGATTAAATAAATTTGCCTTGGTTGTAGGAGGTCAGTGAAGTAGAAAAAATTCTGAAGATATTGATTTGCTGTGAAATCTAGATAGGTCCTTGTGAGTACCAATATTAAATCCAATTGGAGATTTGAAAGCCCTGGGTAGGAGGCAATTCAAGCCAGTTGACATGTTTTCATAAGAAATGCACTTGCTCAAGGGCTCTAGGACAGTTTTTTGGTGGCAGAGTGGAATAGCCCTCCACTGATCAGAATATTTGTTTATGCTCGCCTTCCCCCCACCTTCTGGCTCCAGGTCGTTTGATCTGCTAGTGAAGAATCTGAATGGGAAGAACTACACCATGACTTTCAACAACCTCCTGAAACCCATCTCTGTGGAAGGCAGCTCCAGGAAGGTCAGTGCACCCCATCTGTTACGGGTATTTAGGCCTCTTACACAGCACTGTGTTCGTTGCCTGACTGGTTCAAGAGATTCAGCACTAATGTTCAGTTCCTTCCATCTGAAAAGTCTCTTCACATTAAACATGATTCTTAACAATCGGTAGTTGTCATAATTATGGAATCATTCTCTGGAGCTCATAGGCTTCTTTTGGAAGAAGTTCATAGCTAGGTATTGTATACTTTCTTAAATAGCTCTCCAGTGGGATTTCAGCAGTAATTAAGCAGAAAGTTCCACTAAGCATCCATTTGTATTCTTCTGCTTTTAAACACTTCTGAAAGCCTTTGCTGTCAAGCCTCCGGTCCTTAAAACTGCAGACTGAAACCTTGGATAGCTTAAATAGGCACCATGCCCAGAATGATGTCTAAAATTTGCTCTGGCTTGGTTAGGGGTGCATCAAACATTTTAGCAACGTTTCACTGCTGATGCCTGCAACTAACGCTGTCCTTACTCTGCTAGTTTTAGTACCTTTGAACCAAAGCACATTATTGGACAGAATGATGGTTCAGTTTGAAATTGCCCTAAAACTAGAACAGTGTGAAATTTAAAAAACTGAAGTAAATGAGTAATGCTGCAATGATTTTTAATTTTATTTTTTTTAATATAGTATGAAAAAGAGAGGTGGACATGCCATTAAGTTGAGCTGAAGCTCCAGCAGAATTTTTTGTGCTGTGGCACACTGCAGTTTTGTGAAATTTAGGTCAGGGTTGCAATTTAACAGGCTTTGCTTGTAACCACACTGTGAGATTAAGCAATGCCCTTAAACCAGTTTCTTACCCTTGGAGAAATGTGTTGGGGGAGCCTTTTCCAAAACTTGGTGTTGTAAAAGAACTCTTGTAAATACAGTCACCCCTTACCAGACAGTGCTGGGTACTTCTAGTACCCTAAAATCACTGAATGGTGCTTCTGCAGCACTGTTCTGCTCTACCCTAGAGTACTGTTAGTACTATAGTGCTACACTGGCATTATGTCAGTCATGCCATTTAATCCCTCCACAGTGAGGTTAATACTGATGCTGTGAAGCTGAACACATCGTAATTTCTATGTATTACCTAAAATTCAATAACAGAGAAATGTTTCAGGAATTTGTGAGTATAGAAAGGGGTGAAAGTTGATCCTTTTATTTATGATCCTTTTATTAAGTATTCTGAATGCATATCTTGCTGTTTTCTACACAGATCAAGACAGACACGATCCTTGTGATGTGTAAGAAGAAGAAGGAGGAGAAATGGGAGTGCCTCACACAAGTGGAAAAAGAAAGCAAGGAGAAAGAGTAAGTGTCTCCACTCTTCCATCTCATTTTCTTCTTTCTGAAATTGCTTTAGGACAGGCAAGTGAAGAGCTGAAATCTACTGACTGTGCCGTCAGACTCTGAGAACTGCTGTTCTCAGGGACAAGTCTCCAAGGTATTTGAGAATCATTAGGTTGGGATTTTTTTTTTGGTAACAGTAAGACTGACAGTGGAGGAGATGCACTTTGAGCAGCTGTCTGCCACTCTTCTGCTGATTTGTCGCTAATTACAAATGTTGCATCATTAGAAATATGATAGATAAGACCTGCAGTGAGAGTACTTGAGATAGTTAACCAATTAAAGAGTCAGTTATTTCTTGACTGCTGTGTTCATTGCAAGAACCACTCTAGTGAGGTTGACTGCTTCTAGGTGTAGATTCTATAGACATAGATATCTATTTCCTGCAACTATGCTGGTCAAAATAATATTTATTTTGTTACATGTATTTGAAGTGCCTGCACAAAACTCACAGCATCCTTTTGGCAAAACAGGCTTCTGCTTACCTGATGACTGCACAAAATTTCAAGCTAATTTAGATAACTTTGGTCCCAAGCACTTGAAGCAAAACTACAGGCAGCTTAGGCACTGAACATGACAATGTGGTAAACTACAGCAGGAAACACCTGGGGGCAGGAGGTATTTTCTGTGTGTGTTTATAAATACAATCTGTATATTCTATAATACTTCTATGTTGTTTACAATACACACATTCTTATCCGGAAGAGAATGTGCATACCCACCTTTAAGTGTGGAAGCACTCGCTTTTGGGACACTTATGCCTGCCAACAGCTATTCATTTTGTCTGTCTCTATAGGATGATTTGCTTAAACTGATTAGTCCTAGGTAACCAGAGCAAAACTGCCTTCCCCTCTCAAATGACAGCACTGAACATTAGAAAAGAGTGACTGGACTACTGACAGATGTTGCTGGAGAGAAAAAGTCATTTTATTAAACCTGTATCTCATGCAGAGAAATACCATATGCTGCCCAGCCTGTTGGGGCTAACATTGCTGCCTTATTTGAAGGCTTGAGGATTTACAGTAAGACAAATGAGTCACTTCTGAAACATACCTCCCAGGTCTTTGGGGCTGGTGGCTAGCCCCATACTTGGGGAACTTGCTCCCTCTGCTGATTTATTTTGATCTGCATATTTTTCATGTAGCCTGTAGCTGTACAAAGTCTGGTAAGGTGGGTCCTGTCACACCCAGTGCTTCCCGTGTGGGTGGTACCACTTGTCTTCATTGTTGCTGGCTTCCTAAGTTGAGAAAATTGCTTTGAAATGCCAAGTGTTAAAATGAGGTAATTAGCCTCTGGCAATAATCTGAAAAACGGGAAGCAGACAATGCCTTTTGGGTCATGAATGTGGCCACCTGAAAAGCTCAACGTGGTCATTTTTGTCTTTTATTCACTTTTCACATAATGGCACAGACGGATGTTGGCACTGTCTGGGTCTGTTATGTTCAGGTCCTGCTTCCTAGGATTAATTTTGGGTGGTGCTTTAAGGGTCATGTTTACTGCAAAATGCTTCCTATTATCCTTAACTGGACAGCTTTAAGTGGAATTGCACTTAGTCCCAATTCACCCTTCAGTGTTCTCCCTCTTCAGGTGGTGACTGAGACTGAGGACTTCCATGACCTAAAGACTCTGCCAAAGCAAAATTCTCACTGTTGCCTGGATGTTTCTAGCAAACACTAGCATTCAGATTTTTGTAGAGAATTGTTGGGTAACACTGATCATCTCATATACATCTGTCTTGCAGGAAGGCTGCCTATGACACCTCAGATCCTAGCGAAGGGCTTATGAACCTTTTGAAAAAGATGTATGCAGAAGGAGATGATGAAATGAAGCGCACCATCAACAAGGCCTGGGTTGAAAGCAGAGAAAAGCAATCCAAAGGGGACATACCAATGGATTTTTGAAAGTACTCTAAGGGCCGCCTTAATACTGATCTTCCATGTGAGACTCGCCGTGCTGCAAAGATCATTGTTTACACAACCTTCTTCCAAGCAAAGACACTCATTTTCCATTTCAGGTTGGAGAAAATATTTAAATAAAATAGCTTATAAAGCATTTCCTTCAGTCACGTGGCTCACCGTTTCCTGAGGAATGGAGCATAGCTAAATCCTTACCCCTCCCTGAAAAAGCATCTCAGATAAGTGGAGACTTTTCTGTCAGTCTGAGAACAGAATGTAAAAGGAAAGGAATCCTAAACTAAGACGGGTAGAGGCCTTTGTGAATGGCAGCAGTACCCATTTGGTTTCTGGGACTAAAGTCACACTAAGTATGTGGGGTGCATCTTATTTTTTTGGTTACATGTGGGAAACTGTTGTGACAAAAGGGGAAATACTGAAGTAGAACCACTATTTCCAGGTAGTGCACCTGCCAGTTGAGCAGAAATGATATGGTGTTTATGCTGTGGTATTCAAATGTAAGTACTGCCTGTTTAACCTCTTACAGCTTTTGAAAACAGTCCTTGAACCTCTGTGCTAACTGTGACCTCCTTGGGGTGTCTTTGAGGTGGCATCAGTCACTGGAGAGCAGTGAGCTGCTGATGCTAGTGAGTTCACCTGACTCTAGCAGTGTGTAAGGAACAGAGACATGCTCCACCACCTCCCATCACCTTTGACGAGTTTTAAGGTAACAGAGTAAATAGTATATTAAGATAGGTGACACTCCAAAAGCTGGGGGTGATGGATTGCTGTTAACTTGCTGCCTGTGTGTCTTCCATCTGACCATAGTACAATTTGACTTGCCCTGCTTATTGCAGCCACTGCCCCCTACAGCGAGGGAGGGGGACACAGTGGCCATTTGCCCTTTATTGCCCTGCTTTGAAGAAGAGTACGTGGCAAACATGAACTTAGCAGCAGGCTTGTTGGGATTACTGCTGTTTTCCTCATGCTTCCTTCTCGTGTCTCTCCCAAGGACAGGTTTATTTGATGTTACCTGCCAAATTAAGCAAGCCATTACCCCTTATGGTCTGAACTAGGACTTAACTGCTACCTTGTTTTTAAAGCACCTGACCAAGCTCTGCACTATAAGCAGGAGAGGAATATTAACACGTTGTTGTTTCCAATAGGTCCTTTAACCATTCTGTGTCTGCTTGGTAACGTACATGTATTAGGTTTGCATAGCAAGATTATCTAAACTTGAGGTCATGTTTTAATTTAAGTTCACGCTCATTCTTGTTCATGGCAGAGTACTACTTTGCCCTGTTGTGAAGTTTCATTTATGCTTTTACCCAAATTACCTTAGTGAATTTAACGTATGGTGGCAAAAAAAGTGCTTCAATGAGCCTTTGCTGTATGTCTTTATTTCAAATGTTGCCCATATCACAAACCTCAGCTCAGTTATGCAACAATCGGTGACTTATTTTTTTCCTCAGAATAAAACTGCCTCTCATACAGACTGGCTTAGTGCAGTGGTGCTGCTTCTTGTCAACTAGTTGATACCAGTCACAACCCACTAAATGAATCAGCATGGCTTTTCTTCCTTCCTATATCAATTTGATGCTGGATGCATTCATAGGAGTCTGTTTTGAGCACGCAGACTGAGCCTGTCATGTGTTTCCTGCCAGAATGTATATCCATGCAGCACTCTACCACATGGCCCTCTGCACCCCGGACATCTGAGCGTGGTCAGCAAAATGGCGGAAAACAATCCTGCTAAGCCTCCAACGCCGCTTCACCCCCCGAGGGCGGGATGTCAGGACACACCGATTTCGGATCCTCACAGGGCAGCTGTCCCGGGGCAAGGCAGCAATCTCTTTATCAGCCACTTCCTAAAACAGAAGACCATGGCATAGAGTTTAACCGTGTTCCCCCGGCTTTTAAGGGAGTCTTATTTCCAGACCTCCAAACCCAGCTGTGGGATGGGTATCACCAGGAGCTACTATTACCTCATGAGTACACTTGACTATTTGATGGCAGACTTGCTCCTGCCTTTCCTTCTTGGCACCCAGTGAATGTAAAATGATCTACAGGAGTCTGACTTAAGGTTACATTTTAGGCCTCCAGCAATGTCAAGCCAGTAAATACAGGGTGAACTAGTCCTTTAAGATGAATTTAAATGTTTCTTGCTAACTGCCTTCCCAGGTTATGCTTTGATATACTGGCATCAAAAGGGATTTCATAGCAGGCACTTCAAAAGGAGCTACAGGCAGAGGAGAACAAACCAGTGTTTCTGCTCTAACAAGGGGGCTTAAAGTTCTCTAAGAGATTAAAAAATAGTTGTCAGAAAGCACCAGGTAGCAGCATTTGGAATTTCAAAAGAACAAGTATGCAAGAAAATGCAACCTAAAAGAAGATGCTTGAGATTAGGGAAGCATCTTAACCATAGCACTCTTAATATTTAACATATTTTAAAATATAGAAGGGCTTAAAGAATCCTCTGGCAAGAAGCCACAGGTGGAGGTAAAAGGCAGGTGTAATGCTGGACTACAGAAATTGCCATTATATTGCAAGAACATGGAAGAGCAATAGTGTCAGACTATCTTCTAAGAGAATCCTTATCTTCAAAAGAAGACGGGATCAAGGAGGACACCAAGCTGACTGGTGCAGTTAGCACAAGAGATGGAAGGGATGCCATCTAGTGGGACCTAGATGGGCTTGAGGAGTGGGCCCAGGTGAACCCAATGGGTTTCAACAAGGCCAAGTGCAAGGCACTGCACTTGTATCTGGGCAATCCCACATATTAGTACAGACTGGGAGAAGAACTCCTTGAGAGCAGCCCTGCTGAGAAGGGCTTGGGGGTCCTGGTGGGCAAAAAGTTGGACATAAGCCGGCAGCGTGCGCTTGGGGCCTGGAAGGCCAATGGTGTCCTGGGCTGCATCAAAAGAGGGGTGGCCAGCAGGGAGAGGGACAGCATTGACCCATTCTACTCTGCCCTTGTAAGGCCCCACCTGCAGTACTGCATCCAGGCCTGGGGCCCCCAGCAGAAGGATGTGGGGCTGTTGGAGCAGGTCCGGAGGAAGACCATAAAGATGCTCAGAGGGCTGGAGCACCTCCCCTACAAAGGTTGAGGGAGCTGGGGGTGCTCAGCTTGGAGAAGAGAAGGCTGGGGGGAGACCTCACTGTGGCCTTCCAGTACTCGAGGAGAGGAGGGAGACCAATTTTGTACACGGTCTGACAGTGATACGACAAAGGGGAATGGCTTGAAACTAAAAGAGGGGAGATCTAGGTTAGAAAGACTGGGAAATAATTCTTTACTCAGAGGGTGGTGAGGCACTGGGACAGGTTGCCCAGAGATGCCCCATTCCTGGAGGCATTCAAGGCCAGATTGGATGGAGCCCTGGGCAGCCTGATCTGGTGGGTGGTAACCCTGCCCATGGCAGGGGGTTGGAACTGGGGGGGCTTTAAGGTCCATCCTAAGCCATTCTATGATTCTATACGATTCTAAGAGCAGCTATGTGACTTTCAACTTCAATAACAGCAAGGTCGCTTGGACTTATCTTCAGAACATACTGTAGTTACTGTTTCTGTCCAGTCATGCATCTTATTTGTGTACATGCAATTTATCCAGGAGGGCCAAACGCAGTATTTTTCTTAGCCTTTTTAATTCCCAGGATTTTTATTAAGAAAGAAGCATATGTTCCTAGAGAACTCACAGGTTACTCCTATGACTTCAAATTTGGAGTCCAAAAAACATGTAGTAGAGGAGGTAAAAGTTAATTTCCTAGAGTTTTTGCTTGATTCTAATTGCTGCTACAGCTCTGTGACTTCCAAAAGGTAGCAGCTAAGGAATACCAAAACCAAAGCTAGTTGCCTTTTTTTTTCTCCCAGTGAGAACATTCAACACAGACTTAACTTGCTGAGAAAATGGTAAAGTCAGTACATAAAAGCAGATTCATGTACTTTCTCTCCTGGGACTTTTCAGAATATAAGTATCTCCCCACAACTGGGCATAATCAGCTCAAATATATACAGGAATATTTTAAGAGTATTTCTGGTATTTGCAAATATTCTTAATGCTTCCTAAGAAGGGTCTGACAGCAGGGCAGTGAATGTGTACTTTCTTTAAAAACATCTAGTGCCTTGATCTCTTGCAACTTTCATGTGCTTGTGTGTCACACAAGTTCTATATTCTTGGTGAATGCAAGAGGCAGGACAGCAGAACTGCTACCTTGAGCTTCCAGAGGGCAGCTTTTAGACTGCTGGTTGGGAAAGTCCCTCAGACAGTCCTGAAGGGCAAAGGGATCTAGGAAGGTTGGAATTCCTCAAGAAGAAAATCTCAGAGGCACAGGAGCAAGTTGTCCCTCTGTGCCATAAGATGAGCTGGTGGGGAAGAAGACTGGCCTGGCTGAACAGGGAGCTTCCGCTGAGACTTGTGGAGCAAAAGAGTTTATAACCTTTGGAAGAAGAGACAGGCAACCCAGGAAGAGTACAAGGACATTGGTAGGATATGCAGAGGAAATTAGAAAGGTGAAAGCCCGGCTAAAACTTAATCTGGCCACCATTGTAAAAGATAACAAAAATGTTTTTACAAATATATTAACAACAAAAAGAGGTCCAAGTAGAATCTCCATCTCCAACATTACCACAAAGGATGAGGAAAATGCCTTCTTTGCTTCTGTCTTTAATAGTCAGATCAGTTATCCTCAAGGTACTCAGCCCCCTGAGCGGGAATACAGAGGTGGGGAGCAGAATAACCCCCCATAATTCAGGAGGAAACAGCGATCTGCTACTCCATGTAGACTATTTCAGTCTATGGGGCTGGATGGGATCCACCTGAGGGTACTGAGGAAGCTGATGGAAGTGCTCACCAAGCCACTTTTCATTATTTATCAGCAGTCCTGGTCAGCTGGGGAGGTCCCAGATGACTGGAGAATTGCCAGTGTGCCATCCATCTATGAGAAAGGTCCTGTGACCACATTACCCACCTACTGGATAAGGGAAAGGCTGTGGAAGTAGTCTACCTAGACTTCACTGTCTCCCACACAGCGTTCTACTGGAGAAGTTGGCAGTTCATGGTTTAGACAGCTGTACTCTTTGCTGGGTGAAAAAACTGGATGGCCAGGCCTGGAGAGTGATGGTGAACAGAGTTTTAAATCCAGATGGCAACCGGTCACTAGTGGTGTTCTCCAGGGGTCAGTACTCGGGCCCATCCTGTTTAACATTCTTATTGATGATCTGGATGAAGAGATTGAGTGCACCCTCAGTAAGTTTGCAGATGACACCAAGTTGGGAGGAAGCGTTGATCTCTTTGAGGATAGAAGGCTCTAGAGAGGGATCAATGGGTGCAGGCCAACGGTGTGAAGTTCAACGCAATGAAGTGCCAGGTCCTGCCCTTCAGTCACAACAACCCCATGCAACGCTACAGGCTTGAGGAAGAGTGGCTGGAAAGCTGTGCAGAGGATAAGGCTCAGGGGTGCTAGTCAACAGCCAGCTGAATGTGAGTTGGCAGTGTGGCCAAGACGGTCAACAGCATCCTGCCTTGTATCNCCAAGAAGGTCAACAGCATCCTGCCTTGTATCAGAACTAGTGTGGCCAGCAGGAGCAGGGAGGTGATCTTCCCCTTGTACTCAGCTCTGGTGAGGCTGCACCTCGAGTATTGTGTTCACTGTTGGGCCCCTCACTCATTGAGTCATTCAAGCCATGGAATGTGTCCAGAGAAGGGCAACAAAGCTGGTGAGGGGTCTGGAGCACAGGTCTATGAGGGACAGCTGAGGGAACTGGGATTGCTTAGTCTGGAGAAGAGCAGGCTCAGGGGAGACCTCACAGCTCTCTACAATGCCCTGAAAGGAGGTTGTAGGGAGGTGGGGGTCAGACTCTGCTCACAGGTATGAGAGGGAATGGCCATAAGTCACACTGGGGGCAGTCAGGGTGGATCTTAGGGAAGGTTTCTTATCAGAAAGAGTGGTAATGCACTGGCACAGGCTGCCCAGGGAGGTGTGGGAGTCACTGTCCCTGGAGGTGTTCCAGAACTGTGGAGATGTGGCACTGAGGGACATGGTCACTGAGCATGGTGGGATGGGCTGGGGTTGGTGCTGGTGACCTAAGAGGTCTTTTCCAACCTTAATGATTCTAGTATTCTAGGATTCTAAGCTACAGCTAACAATTTCTAATTAAACAAATAGGTGGCTTTGGCAGTCTCAGGCTTCCAAGTTTCTAAATAAACGCAAGAGCAAAAATCTTAACTTTATTTGGGCTATTATGACAGTAACCATATAACACACCATAAAGTAACTTTCCTAAGCTATGCAACTGGCAATTCAGAGGAGAAAATGACACTTAAGCCTATGTAGTGTTGCAGATACCACGTGCATGAGCAGCACCGGTTTACAACAGGACGGTGGGAGCGTGCCCTGCTGCCAGCAGCTGCTTGGGCTGGCACAGCCGGCCCCGTACCTGCAGCTCCTTGGGCAGGATGGTGTTCTTGCGGATGGCGTTGATGCGCAGCCGCTCGTCCGCGTACTCGTAGGCCAGCTTCCTCCTCTTGACGTCGCGCAGCATCCTCCAGTCCACGAAGTAGCTCCGCGCCTGGCTCGTGCACGGCGAGGGGAGAGCCTGGTTAAAAAAAAAAAGGAGAAAAAAAAAACACAATACGCTTCTTTCACTTATAACTCACTCAATTCAAGCATGAATTACACTCCACAAACTTGTATTTGCCAAACGGTTTCTAATTCCTTTCTCGCGGTGCAGCTCCGAGCGCGTTTTGCACGTTTTAATTCACAAGAGCCAGCGAAGAATTCACGACGCAGTCGACAGAAATAACTTTGGAGCTACCCCCACCCTCCCCTTTTGGTTCGCGAGTCCCGGGATCCCGAGGGGGTTTGGGGCCGGCGCGGTGCCTGGCGAGCCCCGAGGGCAGCGGGCAGGGGCTGACCTGCCGAGCAGCCCGCAGCGCCCAGCCTAACCCGGCGGCCGCCATCTTGTGCGGCGGGGGGCGGCACGGCGCCTGCGCAGCGCCGCGTGAGGTTGGGGCGGGTCTCGGCGTCTGAGTGGGAGCCCGCCCTCAGCCGGCGGCCATTGAGGAGAAGGGGGGTAAGGGTGTCGCGTGTCCACCCAGCGGCTCCCAGCAGTGTGACGGGATAGGGCTTGCTGGAGGCTGGCCGTAGCTGCTTCCTGAGAGCAGCGTAGGAGTTGTCAGGGCTTCAGGGAGATGCATGCCAGCAGTGATGGCTGGAATCTTCTGTGCTCAGAGTCTCTCCTGTTACAGCAAAACTTCATTCTGTGAGAAACATCTCAAATAATTTTTCGGAGACCGGACCTCTAGTGAAGCAGTTNCAATGTTGCTATCTCACCAGTCTTCAAGGCTGACCCTCCTTAGCAGCTGTACTCTTTTATCTTACCAGTCTCCAAGACTGATCCTCCCTAGGAGCTGCATTCCTTATCTTAGCAGTCTTCAACATCGATTCTCCCTTGTAAATGTATTCAGTTTTAACATACCACAATATACATTGCACTTATTTTTGTTAGCCCTAATACAAAAACATGAACAATACACTTTGTACCTATTTTGTTAGTCATAATGCAAAAACAACATTCTATTCCCACAATTCCCACTGCTTTTGTGGGTGGAAGAAGAGAGCCTAAACCACTTCAGAGGGTTGTGTTGTGTAGCCCTGTGCAGCTGTCAGCCTCAGCTAACCTCCTTCATTGGGGCCCATGGGCAGCTTCCATCAAAACCTCGGGATCTGCCTCTGGGTGAACCACAAGGATCAGTGGTTGGAAGAGGAGAATTGTCAAAATGATGGAAGAGTTCTGTCAGGGAAATGTGGTGCAGTGGTGTTGAAGCATACACTGCGTGATGGGATCACTTTCCAGAAAACCCAGCTGTCCTGTATGCCTGGCACCAGTGTATTATGTTTATTTCATGAGTTTCTTCATTTGCTTGGTTGTCTCCTGAGTTTGTTCCCAAATTTGTGTCGCTGTTATTTTCAGCTCATGAATCTTGGTTAAGCTTTTGCAGACAAAATTAAACAGAGACATGAGAAGCTTTGGCACAAGCCTCATTTTCCATCTCTTTGTGCTCCCTTTCTATTTGGGGACGCTGGGGAGCTGCTCTTAAATTTGGTGAGGGTGTCCCTATGGAGAGGAACTGTAACAGCAGAAACTGCTCAACCCACGAAACCTATGGGCTGCAAAACTTCTGCGAGCATCCAGCCTTCAGAACTCAGAGTGTTGGTGGCTGTGCTTCTCAGTGAAGCGGTTTGTAGGTGTGTGACTGGCATGGAAGCAGGTTTATGGTGTTTGCAGGGAGAGAAAGTCAAGGTTTGTTCCCTGATTATATTATATGTAATTTCCTATTTCTGCATCTTCCCAGCTGATAAAATCAATCTGTTGAATATGGGTAGAGAAAGTTAATCACAGAGCCAGATGTAATCAATTAGCATTTGTACGTTAAACCACACCGTCAACTATTTAGTATTTTGTTATGTTTCCCTTTGGTGTCTGTGTGCTTGTTGGGTGGCCCAGATAAATGGGGTGTGCCGGAAGCTTCGAGCTGTGAGCCATTTTTGGTGGGATCCCTTGTTGGGGTGGGTGCTGGAGCTGGTCACTGTGTAGGGTTAGGGTTTGGGATAGAGTTCAGCTTAGGGTTAGGATCTGGAGAAAGTGCATATCCCTACGTGAGTGGTATTGGGAAGGGTCTGCAAAGAAGATTGAGGTGTACCAGAAGCTTTGAGTTGTGATCTCTTTTTGGTGGGTTCCCTGTCTGGGATGTGTGTTAGAGGTGGTCACTGTCTAGGGCTAGGGTTTGAGTTAGGGTTTGGAGAGAGAGAGAAGGTGCAAAGCTTCCTTGAGACTTTGCAGTGTTTTATTTTAATGTGAGCAATAAAGTTTTATTCACCCCCCCTCCCCCCATCAAGCCGTGGGTATAGTCTTCATGTGTACAGATAGTCCTTACCATCTTGAGCTTTTTGCAGACAGTTTCTCTTACAGGGCAGTAAAGCAACTGATCAGAATCTTTGGATAGATTTTCTGTAAAAGCTGGTATGTATAACGTACATACTTAGGATAATCTTCTGGGTACTTTAGTTATGGTTTTGGCATTTCTTTTGCTTCTTTCTAAATCCTTGAAGATTTTATTATTATTATTTATTTCCCAAATAATTATAATTTTATGTAAGTATTGCTGTTTTTAAAAAGTATTTTGTTTTTGCTTTTGGCACTGACTGTACATGAATTTCACATCATTCATTTTTCAGATGTGCTTGTGAATACTGGGTCTCCACAGGCATGCTAAGATGTTTGCTTCCACATGTACAGGTCTGGAAAGGCTTTCTGGCTTTCCATGTGGGGTGGAGCATAAAACAAATAGGACAGGCTCTTTCTCTGCTGGTAGGATAGACTGACACTGAGTGGGGGATCCCTCCCAAAGACCCTAGGCAGTGTGTGGGAGGGAAACGCCTGGAGACCTTATTGGCTCCTTCCATCTGATGCATGGGGACTTAAATTCACTGCAGGGACTGGTGGAGTGGTTTGCAGCTGGCTTGGGAAGAGGAGAAATCTTGGTGACTTTTCAGCTTGCTCAGATCGGCTCTGCAAGTGGCAGCTGTATCAGAAGGACTCTGAAACAGGCATCTGGAAGTACTGTTATAGAAAGGTAAGAGGAGTTGGTGGTTTTGTTTGTTTGTTTTGCCTCTCAGATTCTTGTTTCTGAATGAAACACCCATCCATTCTCTCTGACTTCTTGTAGTACATGCATGCCCTCTGAGGCTTTGAAAGCCTTACACAAACATCAACAATTGCTGCAACATGTACAGCGTATGGAGTGGCAGTTAATGTCACTCCCAATGGAAGAAATTAAGGTTTCACAGGTTGTCTCCTCCAACAGTATGAAACCACATCTGCTGAAGTAAATGGGAGTTTTGCAATTGGCTTTGACAAAGAGAAGCTTTAAACTACAGGTTAGTTATTTTCAAGTGCTTGTTTCTGGCAATTCCCATTTTAGGCTCCCATTTCTCTGTGATAGTGATTGTTTTAAAAGCCCTTTCTTACAGGAGATCATGCTGGAATTTGGTCTCATTTACATATTATAATTACAACAAATGCTCTTAATAACTGTTCATTATTTTCTCACAAAAAAGCTCTTTCTTGTGCTTTCTAATGCACCTTTTCACGAACTTGATGGAAGCCAGTAGACCTTCTTTACCACATAAAATGAAACGTACCACTATTTCCATTGTACTACTACTTCATTGTTTATACTAGTTATAAAATGTGACATTCTGCGGATAAGTAAAGTTGACTAAATATGGATGTTACATTTTTGAACTATGCATGCATCAAAACAAAGATTTGCTTCAGGAAATACCAACCGACTTAAGGGGTAGACTAATGATTTAACAGAAGGGAGCTAGGCAAATTGTTATAAAATACATATTTATCCTAACCAGCAAAAGTGAAAATCATATTAAGCCTCTCTGTGTTTTCTGATGAGCATATTCCATTTCAGAAGCAATGCCATTCATGTATGAGGGGTTAGTACACCTTGCTTATCAGACACTGCAAAAGAATTTGTGTAACAGATTATCCATTACTTCTCCAGTGTTCCTCCAGAAACCTCCCCTGGCTTTAGGATGGCTGGATGTGCCCACTTTTCTAACTCAGCAGTTAGGAAACTGCCAACTCCTGTTTTTCCAGCACTGTGGTACAACTTGGCAGCTTTTGTTCTAGCTCAAGCTTCCAAAATGCTGTGCACAAAAATACCACAGTGTGCTGGCCCCTGGTACTTACACAGCTCAGGTCTCAGCCCATGGCTTCTTGCACTGTACCTCCTTTTTCTCTGGCTATTTTCCTTCAGCTTTAATTTGTGTTGCTTTGCATAACTCGTGCTGTGCCCATACATACGTGTTCCACTCTGCTGATTGGCAAGGCCTCCAGATTCCTGGTGATACTGGTTTTGTTTTTCCACTGACTTGTCAATTTGGGAGAGATTTTGATCATCCTCCACCATGGTTAGTTCCCCCGTTGCTCAGTCTTTGATCTTGTAATTGTCTGTCTCTCTCTTTCTGTTGCAACCCTGGAGCTGTGCTGGGCCTGTATTTCATTTCTCCTCTGCCTACAAGTCCCCTTTCTCTCCTCAGTCCCATCTCCATTTGCATCACCTGCGTGACACTCTGCTAGTATCTACAGCCAGGTCTTTATCAGCTCTTGCCTTGGCTGGAGCAGCTTCTAGTCATGCATCGTCCCCAGAACATCGTACTACAAAGGTTTGCATCCCATATCCTCAAGCACTGATGGATAGGATTGAAGAAGGCTTACAGAGCTGGACTGTTGAAATCTTCAAAAGAAATACAGTAGGTTCTCTCCAGCTTTGACTATCCTGTGCTTTCCTCTGTGAAAGATGTGAGCAGGGCTTTTTCCATCCCTTTCCTTGGGAAAATATTTCATAGCCTATTAGATCTGACTGCTAGACATTATTCCCTAAATTCTTCCTTTCCTTAGTCTCCTATTATTACCCATTATGTGTATGACACGATGTTTTCCACAATGCGTCAGTTAAACCCACTTTTTTTTTAACAGCGGGGGAAAATCTCTTTATTACATGATGATGAAGCCAAAATAGCTGTCCTCCTCTTTCATTAGGCTTGATAGAAATGCTTATGTTCAGGAGTTTTTCCTCTTGAATGACCTCCAGACCCAGGAAAATCTGAGAGCCATTTGTGGTTCTCAGGAAGCCCTAATTAGTAATGACATCATGTTGTAACCCAGAATGCTGTTCCGCACTCAGTGCCAAGAGACAGGATTTTGCGTGCTTTGTAGGGGCAAGGATTGGGTACAGAGCCCTTATTTCCAGAGGTTTGGAAACAAAGGAGATGGGGAAGAAGCCCTACCTCAGCAGAACAACATACTTTTCCTCCCCCCTCCTTTTCTCTTACAGTAAATTGGATGTAGTTGATAAGTGCTAAATGGAGGGAGAAAAAGATTAACAAAAGAAGCTGCTGCTTGTGAGTGAGAAGCGGAGATGATTCCATTAATTTATTTAATTCATATAAGAGAAAAAAAAAAGTGAAATCCATACCCTTTGCTTGATATCAGTGATGATCTTGCTTGCAGAGAGATGAGATAGCACTAGAATGGTCTACAATATAGACATAAGGATGTATAATATGATAGTAGTGAGGGGGTTTTTTGCTTGTTTGTTTTTGTTTTATTTAGCAACCAAAGCCTCATGTTTCTGAGCATGAGTGAGATCTTCCTGTACATGTACTGCCCAACAGTAGGGCATGGACCTAGTGGTAGGGGTTTTTCCAAGGCTTTGGAAGACAAGAGAAGGTAGATGTAAGGGTATTTCACAGAAACGTTTTGTTTTCATCATAATCCAGGATATTGTGTCTTTCAGAAACATTGTAATAGAAGCAGCAGAGGAGCTGAAAACTTAGTGTTTTGTGTGATTCTTTAGGAGTGGAGTTCTCTTTTACTTTGAAGAGTATCATCTGGGGGATGCCTGTTATCTGGGTTCAGATGTGCTGTTACTATGGATACGTGTTGGCCAAATGGTTTCTAGTTGTCACATTACCTAATTTAGCACTTAAATAATGTTTTTTTTCTTCTGCTTATGTGATGAATAACGTGGCTTCTTAGTAAGCCACATATGGTGACATTTTGTATTTGCCTCCTGTGATATGAAATTCGAAGTTTTTAACCCAGTATACATCACCTCCTGTACACACTGACACCTACCATCAATGCCAAAATTCAGTTTGTAATGTGAAATAAGCCAACCTATATGTTTAGATTTCTAACTTCACATTTTATCCCTCTGCCCATGTTTGTTCAGTTTCTTCCTTTCTGCTGTTCTTGTGTACGACGTGTCCAGTTCTGAAGTCCAAAAGTCTTCCTTGGTTAACAACAAAAAAATGTTACAGCAAACAGTTTTGTTCTTGCTAAAGACTTCACCTGAAGACTTCAACCTAGCTGTTTGAACTTCACTTTTGACTTCTAAATGTCAATGTAATTCAACAGTAATATGTATTTATTTTTAAATCTTAGTTCTGAGATCTAATTACCTGAAAAAAAGCTCTTCCTATTTTTGTCTGTGGGGCAGGAAAGAAGGAATATTTTTGAAATAGCTCAGGAAAACAAATGACTTTATAACTCATCCTCGTCATGTGTTAACAGCTACTCTAGTAGCTTCTAACTGGACCTTGCCAATGCTGAGATAACAAATCAGATATTGAGTGAAACAAAATAAACTTCAACTTCCCCCAAGCGGAGCCAGTGGTCAGGTATACAAGGTGCTGACGTATCAATTTAAAATGCAGGAAATGTTTTAATTCTCCCCAGTCCAGATGACAGTGTAGGCTATGTACTACATTGGAAGAGGAGACTGGGTTTCATTCTGTGTATCATTTTAGTGCCATAGCTAAAAACTGATCACTTAAATCTAATGGGCCTTTTTGAAGTGATGGACTACATCAGAGGTCATCAACATGAGACCCTGAAGCTGCAGATAGCCAGTTCAGAGCCCTTTCAGGACAATTGCACCTGAAGTGAGCATTCTGAGGGATTTGATGTGATGGGATGAGGCGAAGCTCTTGGTCCTGCGTCTCCAGAACAGATGTCCTCAGCTCCACAGAAACTTCTGTCTCCAGTGGGCAGAGGCAGCAATGGGGCCTTTAATGCTGGCGCTGATGCTGTGTCAGATCCACGCACCACGTGTTGTCAGGCCATGCACTGAACCTGGTACATTTGGAAAGTCACTGGCTGTGGATGACAGGGGAAGGAATTGGATGTTTGACACTGCAGTGCAAGAAGGGCACTGCAAGCAGGTGTGTATTTTATTTCAGTGAAACCTGTTCTGCATTTCCACTGCTCTTAGCTGATCTCCCTCTTTCAGTGCTCTGTGCCTATGGTCCCTATAGAAACCAACTCTTGGCACCACTCTTAAATAGGTTCCTGAAAACATTTCCACCTGTGCCTGGAATGCTGCTGTCCTGGGAAAGATATCTCATGTACAGTGAGCAAAGCTACTCTCCTGAACTTCTTACACTGAAAGATAAATGACAGTTCTCTGAATTTTTCATGGACACAGCACCACCACAGTTATCAAGCTTCTAGCTGAAAACTGCAAACTGAGCTGCTGCTGGAGATCACTATGACCAAAAAGATGGTGGTAGTCTGGAGCACAGCTAGGAGACTGATACAATGTCTGTTTTAACTGCTGGGGGATCAGAAGAAGTATTTTGTAGTTAATAATTGGATCAGGCTATGATTCCAAGTCTCGCTTGAGAAATGCAAGTTTAAAGCTCCTAGTCAGGGGTGTCTAGAAGCACTCTTGCATCTAATTAGTGCGTTGTGACTCTTCTATACCGACCAACCTAATACTCAATCAAAGCAGAGCAGAGTATTTATCTTCTAGAAAATCATGAAAAGCAGTTTTATGATAACATTCCTTTCATTTGTTTCCTTCTTTTTGAAAGGAAAAAGCAGCTGTGCTGTTTAGGGATCAGTGCTTCCTTCGAAAACCTGCTGGATGGATTTCCAGAGCTGGTTTGCCTTCCCATTTGGGATATTGCTATGCCTTGCTCTTCAGACAGCTGCCATTCAATTTCCTTCAGCTGAAAACTGCACCAGCAATGGGCAAAGAATATCCTTCAGCCACTCCTACAAGATTGACTTGCCTGCATCCTCCCAGATCAAGGTGGAGGCAGATCCACTGCAGCCCGAAGACAGCAGTGAGGTGCAGCTAGATCCTGGCGAGGCTGAGGACAACGAAGAGCAGAATATCATCTTTAGGCACAACATCCGTGTGCATGCACCCAAAGGGGACTGTGAAACTCTGGCCCACATTAAAGGTCTGCTTGAGAGGATGGAGAAGCTGGAGAAAGAAGTTGCAGAGCTGAGAGAGGTGTGCAGCCCTCAGAAATGCTGTGGGGGAAGCCAGGGTATGTAACAATTAAGTATCTCCTGCATGTAGTCTGTTTTCTGCAGGGAAATGGGGACTGGAGTTCTTTTGTAAGGGTTGCGGGGGTTTTCCACAAGTTGAAATGCTTGAGTCCTGCAGACAGAGTGGTGCTCAGGGTTTTGTGGTATGAAAGGAAATCTGAAGGTCCCAGAGTGTGGTAGTACACACCATTTTTGGAACCAGTGCAGGGAAAATCTCCCAGCAATGGAAGGAAACAACGTTTCCTGAATTTCACTTAGGTGGCAGGGAGGATTAAATGGAGGAATTTTAGGGGAGGGTGGAAGATGAAGGCGGCGCTTTATGTTACTGCCTTTTCTTTTCTTATTTCTGCCTCCAGAATTTTACAGTTGTTGAGAATTGGTGGTTTTATTTCATCCTTGATAGCTGACTAAAAGAAGAACGGTTTCTGGTGGTGATGTTCTGTGGCAGCCACTGGCTCTGCTTGTGATCGGAGACTTAGACGGCATGGTCTCAGAAAAAAATTAACAAATTGGTGTTGTTTGGGAAATGGAGCTGGGGAGAAGTGCTGTCATTGATTACATGAAAAATTCAGCTTTATGGCGTGTGGGAATAATGTGCTCTCCATCTTTGTAATAACGGTGGTGAGCTTAAATTATAACCAGGAAGATTTGGTTTAGAGGCTGTGAAAAGCTTTCTAATTGATTGTCTGGTGTGTTTGTGGAATTTGCATTCCTGATGACTCCACACAAATGCACTGGGAAAGACAAGAATGGAGCGGGTCCCTCTTTGAACCAGGGGTTTGTGCGATATCTTCAGCTCTTCTTCAGACCATATTTCCCCTTTAATGACCTTACACCTTATCATTGCTCTGTTCTAATATTTTTCTTTTTTATCTCTCTTTCATCTGTGTGTCACCTTTGCTGTTGTGATTCTGGTGCTGCTCTGGCCAGGTGTCATGCATTGCAGCAGCCACGGGACCTTCCTCTATGAGACCTGCAGCTGTAAGTGTGCCGAGGGCTGGGAGGGCACTGACTGCTCCCGCCCCACCTGCCCCAACCTCTGCAGCGGCCGTGGGCGCTGCGATGGTGGGAGGTGTGTCTGTGATGAGCCTTATTTTGGTGAGGACTGCAGCCAGCAGCTCTGTCCTGAGAACTGCAGTGGCAACGGGATCTGTGACACGGCCAAAGGGGTCTGCCAGTGCTATGAGGAGTTCATTGGAGAGGACTGCAGCGAGAAACGATGTCCTGAGGACTGCAGTGGTAATGGGTTCTGTGACACAGGAGAGTGCTACTGCCATGAGGGCTTCTTTGGCCCTGACTGCTCCCAGGGTAAGACACGCTTATGAGTTATTTCTCCCTCCTTACTTTAAGTCTGAGTTTCCCTTCTTCCCTTCTTTAGAAGCACTTGGCTACTTCTGTAGGCAAGCCAAGCCTGGAATTACCAAGGTCACCTCTGAGTTCCTGCTGGGATTGCACTCAGGAACTGTTGAGTGGCCCATGTCTTCAATAATTGCCTGTAAAACATTTCTGAATTGGGGAAATGAGAAAACACAGGTTAAGGCAGGGCTAGCACAAACCTGTGTGTAGTGGCAAGAGAGAGCAAAACTGTACATTAAATTAATTAAAGAGGGAACTTGAGTCTATTTCTTGGCATACAAGTGAGACAATAAAAGGTGAAATTATGATTGCTGCAGTGTGTGCTGCTTGCTGATAAGGTTGTTGATTTGATAAAACCTGTTAGACAAAAGGTACATAAAGCCTTTGAATTACCACCCTTTGACTTTCAAAAAGTGAGATTTTTAAGAAACTCTCTACTGTCTTACAAGGCAGTAGGATTTGCCTGAGAAGGCCAGGCTGAGCTCGCCTTGAAGCGTGCATCCAGCATCTCTGCTTCATGCTGGATGGTTTGGTGCCTATTCTGGAAAACCTATAATCTCCCTATAACCACAAGCTGATACTCCAGGCCTTAGCACTCAGCCTTTTGCCCTGAAAGCCACCTTTCATTCTCCTCACACCATTGCTCAGTCTAATCTTTCACAGCTCCTCAGAAAGGAGAGGTAACAGCCACACACTGAGCAGCAGCTGGTGCTCAGTAGGGGTTTGCACCTTACTGGCAAGTCCTTAATGCTCCCTGTCATCCCTTACCTCTCAGACTTGACCCGTCTGCTTAGAGACTCACCTTTTATACAGATTACTTGCTCAAACTCTTATTGAAACAAGAGCTGTGCATGAAAGCTTCACTCCTATCCCTTCTGCACTACTCAGAGATTTTTCTCTGTGGTTCCAGCACTCTTCTCCTTTCAGCAGACCAGGATCTGCAGCTCAGAAGGCAGCACCTTTACAAAGGTGGCAAGCAGAGAACTGTTTCCCCATCCAGCCTCTCCAAGGGGCTGGCTGGGTCCAGCCATGGGTCCTCTTCCTTACACAACGCCTGCAGCTGTTTTGCAGGCTGTCCAAGTGGCCTCTGTTCTCTGTGTGTGCCAGTGAGGGAACACTGCTGAGCTAATACATATTGCACAATCTATTTTGCTACTGTTTCCTAGCAAGATGCTCCACTCCTGTTTAAAAACTGTTTTAAGTTCAGAATCAAATGTTTCTTTTATCAGCATCTGTAGCCACGTGCTCCCCTCCCATAGCTGTCAAATTGCCTTTTCTGTTCCAGTCTGGAGTAGATTTCTGTATCCTGGGACTTGAACTGAGCACTGGTTTTTTTATACATCTCAGATCATGAAATAACATATCTTGTTGTATATTGCCGTGGTAACTGGCACGTCTGAGCATCTAGAAGTTACTACCAAGCATGCAATAGTACAGTTAATGCCTGGCAATTTCTTGCAAAGGAGGAATAGAGGACAAGGACACACTGAACAGTAGGTGTTGACTTGGGCTCTTTTTAAACATTTGGTTCACTAACCACTCAAAAACAGTGCTGTGTAATATTTGAAGATGAATAAAACAGTGGTTTAAAACAAGAGCATCCTTAAAAAAGAAAAAAAGGTGGTTTAGTATCTCATCATAATATTAATTTAACCGTTAGTTAACCATGTGTTTTGATGCCATAATCAGGAAAACAGAAAGGAGAACAAAACAGGGACTCATGGCCACTCCCAGCAGAGCACAATTCCTGACAAGTCCCATGTGCCAGCACTGAATCTATCAGTGTGCTGCTCGCTTCCTGCTCGTGTAGGTCATCAGGGCCTCAGTCTGCTTCCAGAGGAGCAGCTGCCTGATGGAGAGAGATTGATGAGCACAGGCAGAACCCAAGAGGGACTTCTGGCATGGCCCACAGCCACTTGTCCTCGTAATTCACCTTGGAGTGAGCTAGTGGGGTCAGTGATGATCCCTTTTGCTTCAGGCCAGGAGCTTCCCTGCCCATCTCCTGGGCTTGGTGCAGTCCAAGAATTACTTTTCACTCCATAAAAGAAATAATAAAGTCGTGACTTTTTCATTCAGCTAGACAAGGAGATGAATGTTTGCTCTGCAGATGGACTCTGAGTGGGCTTGTGTCTCTGCAGAGCCAAGTGTTCTCAGATTGTACTTGTTAGTGGTACTGTAGCTGTCTGTTCATATGCAGAGGACTTCTGCATGATGGCCTGGTCCTTTTCATCCACTGCTTCATTCACAAAGCATTGTGTTGTCCTCTGCTGAAGCCCACTGAAATCCCAGTGACTTCACTGAGTCCTGGACCAGACTGTAGCATGTTATCTTCATTGCAGTGTTCTTGTTTATTTCTCCTCTAGTGCTTGCTCCTCAGAACTTGCAGCTGCTGAACTCAACAGAGGACTCCCTGGCTGTCAGCTGGGATCAAATGATCGATGTGGATAATTACCTCATTAGCTATTACCCAGTAGGGCATGAGACATTGGAGAAACAAGTCCACGTGCCCAAAGAGCAGCTCAGCTATGAGATTGTGGGTCTCCGCCCTGGCACCACATACAATGTCACACTTCGTCATGTGAAGAAGGGGATTGCTAGTGAGCCCAAGGATCTAGAAGCAAGTACAGGTAGGAGCAGACAGTATTCTTCTTTAGAGTCAAGATTTCTAGATCTTTAATGTTAGATTTGAGCAAGTAGAGTAAATGGTTTGGCTTTGCAGGTTTGCAGCATCCTGTCTAAACTCTGGAGAGCGGTATCATATCTCTTCCTGATCCCTGTCTCAGTTTTTTTGTTATTGTTCTCTTCTGGAGAATCTGTTTCTAGATCTGTGTTGTTGGAGCTGAATGTATTGCAGATTTCCTGTCTCTCCTTTTATCTTGTCCAAATCTGACTGGCATTGACGCTTCTGAATTCCAGGGGATCTGTAATATTGCTCGCTGCAAGAAGCAGGAAAGGAAGCATACAAAAAGCCAGCATGTTATTGAGAATAGTGCACTGTTTGGATGAAGGAGGGATTTTGAAGTAGGAGAGATGTCATTTTCTAGGTATTCATTTGCCAAACATTCCTGCAGCAGCAAATTTTCCTCATAGTCTCTTCTCAGGACTGAATGAACCTGATGTTACTGAGAACAGGAGGTTTAGTGTGGAAAGACTGTGAATTTGAAGCAGTCTTTCTAGAACTGAATGCCATTTTATTAGCAGCTGATAGCATGCTGTCTGCCTGCATTTGGCAAAAACAATGAAAAGTTGGGTTATTTTGATATTTTTCTTATTCTTAATAGAACAAGTGGGAGCTGAGAGCCAGACAACTCTTGAGTCAGAGTGTTATCGTGAATAAAACTACTCCTGTTGAAATAATGGTTGTGCTGTACAGATAAAACTCTTCAATTTGGCTGAGGAAAATGGTTTAGGCCTCAGAGCAGGCAACTGGAGAGGGTGGAGGACTGCTTAGCAACTTCCTACCATGTGTTCACCTTCTGATGCTTGTGCTGCTTCTTTCTGGCACTGTGCTCTGTTCTTCCCAGCCCTGTCTGCACCCAGTGCCATCTGGGTGACAGAGGAGATGGAATACACCCTGGAAGTGGAGTGGGAGAACCCCCCAACAGATGTAGATTATTACAAGCTGAAGTTCAGATCCCTGGAGGATAAGGATGAGAAGCAGGTTGTGGTACCCAAAAGCAGTGACCCCAAGAGCAGGCACATCATGACTGGTGAGTACCTGTGACTATTCCAGATGGGACAGGGACATGGAAAAGTGGCAGGAGCAATTAGTTTTGACTGTAGTCCTGAGATGATAATAAGATAACAGGTTTCAAGACATTCAGCTTTAATTCTGTCCTTAGAGCTGGAATACTGATGTTATGGAAATCCTCAATTACTGTAGTCAGTGTGGACCCTAATGACAAGGCTGGACCAAGAGTGCTACCGAGGCACTCTCAAGACAAAGGAAAGTTTAGATAGAAATCTACATTTTAAGTTCTTCTCTGCCACAAACCTAGAACTGGATAGACTAAACAAAATTGCTCTACTTAGGAAAAAATACTGTCTTCCCTACTTACTGGTAATGCTCCCTTTTGCTCTTTGTAGGCCTGAAACCTGGCACGGAGTACGAGATCACTGTCATACCTGTGAAAGACGATACAGAGGGGAAACAATCCTCAGTGAGTGGCAGGACTGGTAGGTGGAAAGTTTCTTTTATGATAATGGTTTTGCTGCAAGGTTTGGGGACAGTTCTGTTGAGCTTGTGATGTCAAAGGTACACAGTTGGCTGTTTCTTCAAGCATACTGCGGTCTGGGCTGCTAATACCTTGTTTAAGCCTGTCTGTGTTGTTTATTGAACACTAAACTTAGCCCTAGTTCAGTCTTTTTGCCTTGGTTTTAAACCTACTTTACCCTTCACCTGAAAGGAGCTCAGAGCTAGGTCCAGCAGTAACTCTGAGTTAGCTGGTTCATGACTTCCCTAATGAGACTATTGACAAAATGACCTTGCCCAAACCTAGCATACATGATTTCCAATCTGGGTATGGCTGCTTCTGCTGACTGCTTTGCAGTTAGCTGCTGCTGATTGTCAGGCCTCTGAGCCCAGGAGCAATAAGGAAGAGGATAATTCTTCTTCCTTCCTGTGTTCCCTGGCTCCAGCATCGTTTCCCTGTTCATCACACTGTGAACTGAACAGTAGAGGATGCTACTGTTACTTGACAGATTTTTCCTACAACTGGCAGCTCACCCATTCCAGACCTGAATGTTTAGGCAAGGATAGAAAACTTGTTGGTTCATTGATGCTTCAGGCTCTTCAAATACATGGCAGAATATTTTTGAGCTATTTATTGTATTGCAAAAGGGAGCTTGAAGAATTTCAGTCTCTCATTCTACCTATGAGCTTCTGGAAACACTGAATAGTTTTTTTGTTTTCTTACAAAAGGATGAGTGTGCTGCATCCAAAGACTGAAAAACACCAAATCGGGTCTGACATTCCTGAGTTTGTCTTCTAAATTATTCCATTCAAATAAATTTGATGTAAAACCTACAGTCTCCCCACTGTCGTTTTAAGGCCGTACTTCTTCTGTGTAACTTCTCACTATTTTGAACTCCCGTGAGTTGGACTTGATGATCTGTATAGATTTCTTCTAACTCAGGATATTCTGTGATTATATGATTCTTTGAACACCTTTGGCTCATGTTTTCAAGCTGCTTTTCACAAACATGGGGGCATGAAAACTTCTTGAAAAAAATAATTCACAATGAGTAATCCTGCTCATTTTCTTATATAACCCCTGGAATTTAGAACTAAGACAAACACGAGCTATTGCAAGAGCCAACACTAAACTCTGATTCATCACCTAAAATAGCAGTAACCTGGGGGAGTCTGAGAGACAGGTCTGCAGGGAAAAAAGGAAGGAGCAACAAATGACTGGCACTAGAGACAGAAAGGAAGGGTGCTGTGAGGACAGCAGGCATAAAGGTTATGCTGCAGTTACTACCCAAGGAAGGTGAGACACACAGATTACAAGAACTTCTTGCAGAGAATAATGGAAGGTTTCATCTAAAAGGAAGAACATTCCTGATTTCTTCCCACTCTGACCATACTGCTTCCTTGGGATGCCTTTCTTCCATGAGAGGCTGTAGGAGGAACCTGGGTGACTGTGTTTTAGCTGTTTAAAGCAGAAATGTGTACATGCCGTGACAGATGTTGCAGTGATATAATTTGGCTGAAGTTTCCTAATCCTGCATTACGAAATGTTCTCTCAGGAATTGATAGCCCTACCAATGTGGTGACAGACAGAGTGACAGAAGACACAGCCACTGTCTCGTGGAATAAAGTTGAGGCTCCCATAGACAGGTACATGGTGAGATACACCTCAGCTGATGGAGACATCAAGGAAACAGAGGTAGGCAGTGAAAACAGCACCATCACCTTACTGGATCTGAAGCCAGGCACGGAATATACCATCCACATCTGGGCAGAGAAGGGACCCCACAGGAGCAAGAAAGCCAGCACCAGAGCTGTGACAGGTAAGATGTAGCAGCAGCGACAGGATGGAACTGGGTTTGAATTTCAAACTCCTTTATTGATTTTACTTGTTTCAATACAGCTTCTGTATTGCACAGGTTTTAGTGAAGCAAAAAATTCATTTCATTCTTAACCAGTGTGGCTGACAGGTCTCCAGCTTAGCAGAAGTTTCTTTGTTTTGAGTCCCGTTATGTACAGACACTGTGGCTTGGCACAAGTTTCTGTCAGTACAGAGAACAGTGAAACACAATGAAAACTAAAGCTTTGTAATTAGTGTTAAAAATGCCTTAAAATTGCCACAGGCCATCTACAAGCTGTTCTTTGGGTGACTTTTGTGACCTTGCCTGGCAGTAAAGTGGCTTCATACAAGTTTTGCACAGATAGTCATGACAGAATATTTGTTAAGAAATTAAAACAAATTTATTGGCATCACGGCATAAGGTAAGAGTTGTGGGGAATTGAGTCTCCTTAACAGGACAGTCACCTGGTGACAGGGAGCCTCAGTTGCAAGGACACATGAGCAGCATCTGCATCTCTATTGGGAAACCCCTCAAAGCACTGCTTTTCTCAGTTTTTATAATCAAGTCTGATGTGTTCTAATGTGGCTGTGCAGGAGCAGATTCCATTGACTGTTTACAAATGTATGTGCAATTTGTACTTCTGTGGCAGAAATTAGCAAGAGGAGTGTTTGAGATGTTCCCCTCAGAATGTTTAAGCATGTAAATTGAGCTAAACACAACTGGTTTTTACCAACATGTCAAGAATGTTAGGACTTGCAAGCTGTTGGCTCCCTTGCTTTATCTACCTTGCAGCATATCCAAGAGCACAAAATGATTTGAGGCCACAAATGGTGACATGCAATGGGGCTTGCTTGAGCATCAGTTATTTACACTACATGATCAAAACAAGGTTTGCAGCTAAAAAGAAAACTTCTTCTGTTAGATTTGTAGTGTGAGCTGGAGGAAAAGTGAGGAAGCTTTTGGACACATGAGCCCTTCTCATGTCTTTGGGCACAGAATCATTTCCGTGCTCATCCATTTTTCTGAATATATTTTCTAGTCTAATAAAATGTACTACCTCTGCCTATAAAACTCATGTTGTCTTTATCTTAGACCACTGTGGTTACTGCAGTGCTATACTAAAACTTCTAATGAAGACTTTTGCTTACAGAAATTGACAGCCCAACTAAGGTGTTGACTGACCCCGTGACAGAGAATACAATTACTGTTTCCTGGAGGAAAGTCCGGGCTTCGATAGACAGATACAGAGTGAGTTACACCTCAGCTGATGGGGATACAGAGGAGAGAGAAGTGGAGAAAGACAAGAACATCACCACCTTGGCAGGACTGAAGTCAGGCATGGAGTATGTCATTCATATCTGGGCAGAAAAGGGAGAACAGCAGAGCAAGAGGGCCAGTACTGAGGCTATGACAGGTAAGAGGGCAATAGGTTAAGAATATAAGCTATAGCCCAGCTTTGCCTTGACACTGAGTAAGTCCATCTCAGGACAGTTTCATGACAGTGGGGAATTCAAGCTTAGGAGATACAGTCTTCAGGTTAGTGCATCTTGCTGTGAAACCCGTTCGACTTTATCACAGAGAGATCTGTATGTAGTATCTGTAATATGTGATACAGGTAGTCTGCACAGTGGTTACTAGTAGGTATTAGTGGTCTTCACCTGTGAAAATGAAGCTGTTCTAGCATCTGTCATGTATTTGTGTAGTCTCATCTCAATTCATTAGTTTATTCTTTTTCAAAGGATAAGAAAACTCTCAGTTCCTCTTTGCAGGTGAAGAATTTGAAGTGCAGAGAGATTAACAGCATGCAGGATGTCTTTTCTTGCAGTAGTGGGATTCATTCTAGTTCCTCAGTTCTTAACATCTTGTTCTCTCCCCTGTGCAGCCAGTCCTGGTAAAGATGAAGTAGTGGTCTGCCCAGTGTGAAGGTTGTTGGCTTATAACATTATAAAGCTGAATGTAACCATTACATGCCATTGCAGGCACTTACAAAACCCATGCTCTAGATCAGAGACTTGCTGAAGGAAGATGGGTGAATGGGTACCTGGGTCTCTTAAAAAAAGGAGAAACCAGTGCTGGAGGGGGAGGAGTCCCGTGGTGTAACAGTACAGCCTGACTATGACTACTTGCATTCTTCACTCTCTGCAGAAATTGACAACCCCACTCACCTGGTGACTGACCAAGTGACAGAGGACACAGCCACCATCTCCTGGGATAGGGTCCTGGCTCTCATAGATAGGTACATTGTGAATTACACCTCTGCCGATGGTGATACGGAGGAGATAGAAGTGGAGAAGAACAAGACTGCCACAACTCTGATAGGACTGAAACCTGGCACTGAATATGTCATCTACCTCTGGGCAGAGAAGGGAGCACGGCAGAGCAAGAGGACGAGCACTGAGGCAGTGACAGGTACTCCAGGAGAATCTTTCTGGTTCTACCCAACACTGTGTTGTGAAGGTGGTCTCTATTTCTGGCCTGTTTTCTTCTGTTGCACAGTGTATATTAGACAGCAATTTGTCTAGTGCTCACCTACGATGTGGAAACATCCATACTGCACACACCTTCAAGCTTCGGATAGAAATAGTGCTCCTCTCAAGTCAAGAGGAAAAAATGTTAATCACTTTTAGGAAGTAACAACTGATCTGTTAGTTCACAAACTATCAGACCAGCACGAGCTTCCTTATGCTTTGCTAAAGCACTGTAGCCCTCATTTACCAGCATTATCTGATGGTTTTGGTCTCCAAGTATGCTGAGCTCTGCAGATGTGGCTGAGCGCTGCCACACAGTGTGTAATACTGCTGTTGAACTCTGCTTAAAATTAGGGTGGTTCATCTTGAGCCACTGATAAGAATGGCATTAACCAATGAATCACATCTTGGGAGGAAACACTCCCATTTTAGTCATCTTCCGTAACATGAAAGGGTAGAGAATTGTTTGAGCCCGGAGAAAGTCTCTTAATTATCAGTAATTCATCTAGTGAAAGCTTTTGCTTACAGGATTTGGCTGCTTGGTTGGGCTGAAAAGTGATTGACTGGCAGCTTCCTGTAAATGAGGGAAAGATGGAGAAGGACACAGGACACTGTCCTGATTAGCTTGAAGGCAGGCATGTTGTACATCATCTGTATCATGGAACTTTAGAAAGCAAAAGCTTTAAAGCAACGTATGTGTCTTTTAGTTACTTATGCTTTGTACTCCACACTTTATTTCTTAGAATTGGACAGCCCAAAGAATCTGGTGACTGACCGAGTGACAGAAGACTCAGCCACCATCTCCTGGGATAGCGTCCAGGCTCCCATAGATAGGTACATGATGAGCTACACTTCTGCTGATGGGGACGTGAAGGAAATAGAAGTGGGAAAGGCCAAGAGCATTACAACTCTGACAGGACTGAAAGCAGGCATGGAGTACAGCATCCATCTCTGGGCAGAGCTGGGAAGCAAGCAGAGCAAGAGGGCAAGCACTGATGCGCTGACAGGTAACTGGGTGGAAGAGAAAAGAAACAGGGTGGAAGAACCCCGCTCCCTTGTTATTTTACACTTTGTGATCTCTCCTTGCATTACTGGGTAATGAAGATCCACAGCGGTAAATCCATTCTAAAGTGCATGATTATAGCCTGACATAGCAGAAACTACTGCTGGAGACTGCTGTAGGAGAGGCAAATGTCATAACACAGGAGTGGTGACAGCTGAGAACACAGCTTATTTCACTTGATTCTTAATCAGCAGTGTGCAGTGCTTCATGTGCTATCATGTCTAACAGTAACAGAGGTTTAACAGCCAGAGTTAAACCATATTAGACTCAGACAGTTAAAAATAATGGCCTGACTCATGACCTTAGACTGGTCCTAGGAGACTGCAGAACAGGCTTAAATCAGTCCTGTTCAGTCAGCCATAAGGATTATGGTGTTCTGGCAACCTTTCAGGGTCACTCTGTATCCATTGGCCTTGTTGATGTACATTATCTTAGTTTTTGAGTCAAGCTGGTGTGAGATAAAATAGATAAAGCTTGGATTTAGGGCAAGGTGCCAGACAGTTCCCCAGTGCTTACAGAGGTCAAGGGCATCTCATGGGGACAAATGGAGATCTCTTGAGGCCGAAAGTCTGAGCCCATCTGGAGCTGGAAAATTCAAGGAGAATTTAAGCAAATTGAAATATTTTTTTGAATGAGAAAGGATGCACCTGGAAATTTCGCATGAACCGAAACTGCCCAGAGGGGGAATGCATTTAGCTTCAGTAGGGCTGTTTTTGAAATATATGCACAAAAAAGAAGTGGGTTGGTTTGTTTGTTTTCTCCTCATTTTGGTGGTGTATTTCAAAAAACACCTCTGGTAAGATAATACAACTTCTGACAAAAAAAAAAAAAACAAAACTCTGAGTGATGGCTGCTTATTCACTAACATTCCTTTAAATAAGCTGTAGCAGGGAGCTGTTCTGCAGTAACAGCCTGCACCTGGGGAAACTGCTGGCTGGTCTTCAAGGAGCAGTGCTGTAAAATGCAAGGACTGTCTCAAAGGCTTCACTTTCCACCACTTGCTTCTCGTGTTGGATTTGGTACCTCTTAGCTCCCTCTTCTGTCCAGCGGGAAGTATGCATGTAACGAGTACCTCTGAGAATTCTGAGTCATTTCATTTAAAGCAGTTGTGTAGTGGTCTCCTGTATGAAGCATGAGTTCATTGATAGTGAACCAACTCTTGACTTGGGAGCCTAGTGAATGGTGGAGTTCATTTGTAAGTCACCTTTGTTTACAAGTGACCTTCATTTATAATTTATGTATTTTTGGGGGGTTGGACTCAATGATCCCCAGAGGTCCTTTTCAACCCTGTGATTCCATAATACTGAATAACTCATGTTTTAAACAGCATGTTGTGTCAGCTTAAGAGTTAATATCTCTGATCTGATGTTTTGATTTCTCCTCTGTTTTTATATCTTTTGTAAGCAGTAACCCTATACTCAAGGAATGTAGAGAGGCCACCCTGCTCTATATTCTTGTTTATCTAAGAAAGACGTAGCTTGGCCTTGTCTTCCTCTGTGGCCTCCTCATAACTTGTGATATTTCATTGCTGCATTATAATCATTGTTATGATTATCCTCATAGCACTCTGCAAGGTCTGAGAAGTGTTACTGCCTGGTTTATACCAGAGAAGAATTGAATGTAACCTGGTCTAGTGGGAGGTGTCCTTGCCCATAGCAGAGGGGTTGGAACAAGATGATCTCTAAGGTCCCTTAGGGCAAGTTAAACAGCATGTCTATCATCACCCTTGGAGGTCTGTGGAAGAACGGGGAAATGTGCTGAATTATTCAGTTGTAGTTTGCCATAAGCTCAAGCACACTTCAGGGTTGGAGCATTCTTCCCTCAGGGCCGTCATTGCTCACCAAGTACCTTCTTTCTGAAATTCGGAAGGCCACACAAACCTACTGCATAAGTTATTTTCTTTAAGATGTTCCGAAAACATCAGAACATAGCAAACATAGGATAAAAATTTGGGATAGGCTGCTTCCGTTGTTATTATCCCAGCTGAGCTTAGCAATTAGATTTTACCATGAGGGAAGCACTGGAGCCCTGTTGTCCAAAAAGCATCTCAGAGGACAGATGCTTTTTGACACTTCCTGTGAATGGCATTGCTTAAAAATGATTCTCAGGCTTCTCAGGCAGATGAGTCAGGATTTTCCAGGCCCTGGGAATCTCTGTACAGCTGGGCTAATTGCAGAACTCACAAAACACCCCAAACTAGATCTGTAACAGAACTTGGGCTTCTGCTGCTTCTTGTTAGCTATGAACTTCACTGAGTGACTTCTGTAGTTCCCAGTTAACAGCATCAGGCATTGAACGCTCAGCCCAAGCTCTGCACTGAAGTCACTATCTTTCCTTTATGCAAGGGGACTTGAATTTTCTTTTCTTTTTCAATAGAGATTGATCCTCCCAAGAACCTCCGCATATCAGATGTGACTCAGTCTACTGGTGTAGTTACCTGGGCTCCTCCTGCAGCACAGATTGATGGCTACACGCTGACCTACCAGGGTCGAGATGGCACCAGCAAGGTACAGTGAGTTTCTCAGCCCTCCAGAATGCACTGAAATCACCCCTATGATTACAGGCTCTGCCAGGTAGATCTTGTGGGTATATGGACCACAGGAGAATTTTTAGGGGGGATCTAAGCTATTAATAGCCTAGGAGACAGAACCTAAGGGAAGGAAGAGTGTTACTGTCATGAGTAGAAGCTGTGGAGGGACTTAGTGACATGGAATGCCTCTTCCCAACAGATCTTCAGAGTGCAGAGAAGGTTTGGGGCTTCGCTTTGCTTTTTTAATTTGTTACTATGTGGAAGAGCAGCACTCACCAGGGATACAGTGTCCTCAGTGCTCTAACAGTGTTTCTTTAGACCTTGTAGCACACCTTCCTTCTGAGGAAATGGACTCCATGTCTTAAGTATATGCAGCCAGTGTATGCCTGTCTGAACTCTACAAGAAAAGCCCATAAATAGATACGGAGTGTGAGGTACTGTGATCCAGGAAAGCTAAATACCGTTCAGAGTTGAGCTGATCTTTGTCTGTTTCGTTTGGCAGGAAGTGCAGCTGGGTCCTAGCGAGCAGCGGTTTGTGCTGGAAGGACTGGAACAAGGAACGAAGTACACTGTCTTTGTGATGGCCTATAAGGGAGATCGCCAGAGCAGGAAGACAGACAGTGCCTTCTCAACGGGTAGGATTTGGCTTTGGGTGTTGCACTTTTCTCTGGGCTCTGCAGCTGTTGTGTTTTATGGTAGAGGTCAGAGATGGAGTTCCTGTTCTACAGATAGACTGGAAAGCTTTGTGATCAGAAGCAAGTTGTCTAGTGAGTCAATAACTTGTCTTCTGGCTGGGTCTCTGTTCTAAGCCACGCTGTCTGGAGGCTTGGGAACACAACAGGGTAGTGCAAGCAGAGATTGCTCACACTGGTCAGTGTTACTGGCAAACCTTGCTGGCCAAGTGCAGGGCAAAGCCTTCTGGTGAGCTGCTGATGGGCAAGAGAGAAGGTGATACGCTAGGGGTCTTTCTGCACTGTCCTGGTAATGGTAGGTCGCAGTTATGTCAGTAGTATTGTGGCATTGGGCAGCTGTCCAGCTTGTTTTCAGAGATCAGGAAATGTATGCCTGGATGACAGCAAATCAAACAAAATCTTGCGTCTTGATGTGGGAGCATCTTATGCTGAGCCAGTCCCCACGGAGGCTGCCAATCAGAGACGGGTTGTGAGATGCAGAGAAAATAAACTCCCTTTTTACTGGCATTTGCAGACAAGGGCTCCTTTTTCTGTTCTCAGTGTGACTCAAAGTAGCACCTCTTGCAGCCTCTGGTGACCTCATCTGTGCTCCAGCTCCAAAGCAGTGGGGAAGGCTGCCAGCAACTGCCTGTTGATGCAGACGGGCACTTTATTTACTTCTCTTCCAGTGCTGTTGTCCATAAGAAACTCCTAGGGGTGTGAGATGCTTCCTCTAGTGTTATGGCCTGCTTTGCTCTCTCTTCTCACAGTGAGCTTCCTCTACCCACATCCTGCGGACTGCACCCAGACGCAGCAGAACGGGAATGCCTCCAGCGGCGTGTACACCATTTACCTCAACGGCGATGGCAGCAGGCCAGTGCAGGTGTACTGCGACATGGCCACCGATGGAGGCGGGTGGATAGTGAGTGATTCTCTGCTGCTTTAATGTATTGTTTGATTAATATAGTCAAGCGAGTCTGGCATTGGCTTGGCTGATGCTCCTTGTCCTCTGCTACTCTGCGGTGTTTCAGCTCCTGCCTCGATGCAGTAGCATGGTTTAGGAAGGGAGGTGGGTGCTGCTGTACTCCTTCAGACTGTCAGTAGGAGTGCTGTGGGAAGCTGAATGGCTCAGGGATAGGAGGATGCTGAGCTTTTCATTCAGCTTGCTTGTGAGTGTGACTCAAGGCTTATGTTATTGCTGATGGAGGGCTGTTGCCTCTTGCTAGCTGAGGCACACAAGTTTTCTGTGAGGGTGCACCCAGCCCCTTTGTAAGATAAGCTTAGCTTAAAGATCTTTTGTAATGAGTTGTCTAAGCTCTGTTATCTCATCTTGATCACAGTGTAAGATTACGTGTATGGACAGTTAATGCGGTTCAGCTGACGGTAATATTTTAAATGCTAGTACTGTGAGCATGCCCCTGCACACTGACCGCACAGTGAGTGGCTGGAGGGAAGCTGGAGGCAGAAACACAGACTTCTTTGAGGTGGGGAATTTGTATAAGGGTGAAATAACCAATCTGAGATTCTCTAATAGCTGGCTCCCTAAATGATCAAATAAAAATATCTTTATTCCCATATTCACCTTCTATTTTCAGTGATAAGTGATCCACTGAAACAAACTGTGTGTTACTACCGAAGGCCAACTGATTCTGGTGAAGTTTAGAAACCTACAAGTCCCTGTGGGTCCTGTCCCTAAGCCTGATTTGTCCAGGTGTTGAGATCACTGGGATTTGTGCTGCCCCCAGGCATTTGTGGAAGAGTAAACTGTAACATTTGCACAACTAAGTACTCACCCCAGGTGCTTCTACGCAGTTAGAAAATGGCAATGAATCTATATGTACCCTGCTCAGCTGCGGCACACCATTAGCTAGATTTGTCTGTTCCTGAACACTTCATCTTTCTGTCTATACTTGACTTGGGATGAAGATTTCTCACTCCCACTCTCCTTGACTCTCCTTGGCCTGCCATGAGCTCTCACTCAGCAATCCTTGCTTTGCAGGTGTTTCAGAGGCGGAGCACTGGCGAGCTGGATTTCTACAAACGCTGGAAAAATTATGTGGAAGGCTTTGGAGATCCCACTGGGGAATTTTGGCTTGGTACAGTACAAGGGTGTGACTGGTGAAGAGCTGAAGATTAGCTTTGTAGAAGCATCTAAATGCTGAAATATTCAGAACCTGCTGAGCCTGCAGTCCTGACCTGTCAGCTTTTGTGTCTTCCCTGAAGTGCCAGTGAAGCAATGAGTATCTCTAAAGGCTGGCTAAGCCTTTCCACTGGCATCTTTGGGATTTGTAACAGTCTCAGAACACGGCAGACTCTGGAAAGGTTTATTTCAGGCTTGCATGCTCCTGTGAGAGGAAGAATAAAGAAGTTGCATTCATGAAAATGCAAAATCCAGGCTGTTACACAAAACTTAGTGTGCTCAGTCATTTTTTGTTAGCTAACTCTGCTTGCAACAGAGAATCCAGCCCTAAATAAGTCAAAGTCTTTGGAGCAAGAGTCATTAAATGTTCTTGGAAAAATACTCTTGTGCAGTCTCTCTTGTGCTGCTTTAAACTGTTTGGTTTTTTTTCTGACAGTGCTATCTCTTTCCAGAAAATGGGATAAGACAGCATAAACTTGGCAAAATGTCATGACAACATCAAACAGGGTAGGAGGCAGGCAGGAAATAGCTGATTTAACCAAAATGGCTGCAGGTTGAGATTCCAGGACTGCAAAGGTGAACAAGCCTTTCCCTTTCAAGAGTAATTCTTTTTTTCTTTCTAGGTCTTGACCAGCTGCACAATCTCACAAGCAGCAGCCCCGTCCGCTATGAGCTGCGGGTGGATCTGCGGACAGCCAACGAGTCTGCCTACGCAGTCTACGACTTCTTCCAGGTTGCCTCGAGCAGAGATAGATATCGTCTGTCTGTGGGGAATTACAGAGGCAATGCTGGTGAGGAGTGCCTGAGACTTGTGCTGGATGCTTTGCACAGGGGAGCAGATGCTGGGATTCATATATTTGTTTTGCCAGTAGCATGGGAGCTCATTAGGTCAGGTTAGATTGGGTGTAGCTCTTTTTGAGCAGAGATCTCTGTACTTCTCAGGAGGACGAAGGAGATGTCCCCACAGGCTTGTCTCCTGCTCAGGACAGGAGAAAGTTGCCCTTTCACAGAGAAGAGAGCTGCTCTGTGACCCACTGAAACAGAAGCTGAACAAGTAGACTCTGAAGCATTTTCATGAGATAAACTGTGCTGATGGGGGAACAACTCCTGGGGCCCCCCGGCTGAGAAGTGTGAAGGAAGTGGCTTTTGTTCAGAAGAGGACTTTGCTCAGCAGTAGTAGCCATCCTGCTGCTGGCTTTTGCCCCTGGTAAATCCTTACCATTGCTGTTGTGTCCACAGTCTTCCATGCATCTGTTGACATCCTACTGCCCTAAGATTTAGATCTTCAGCCCCAGAGGATCCAGCCCTTGGACATGCACTCTAATAGCAGCCAATAAGAAATTATTTTCCAGATCCATCCTGTGCTGTTACTTTTTTCCTGACAGACCTGCTGTGTTCTGCCTGATGAAGGCTGAATAAACTCTCAGGCTGAGCAGCTACACTCCCTTACTCCTATCCATGTCTGTAATCCTTTCCCTTAGGGGATGCAATGACCTACCACAATGGCTGGAAGTTCACAACATGGGACAGAGACAATGATGTGGCTCTCAGCAACTGCGCTCTGACGCACCATGGTGCATGGTGGTACAAGAACTGCCACTTGGCCAACCTCAATGGGAAATATGGGGAGAGCAAGCACAGCGAGGTGAGTGGCAGAGCTTTGTGTGATGGTCAGAGCTTCTCTCTAGCCTGGGGAAAATGTGGAGAGGGAGTTTGCAGCAGGACAGATTGTCTGTGCTATTTTAACTCATTTCTCTTGAAAGGAAAATGGTCCATAAGGAAGCTCACAGATTATCCTGGGATACAAAGGGCTTGAGCTCACCACACTCTGTTATGGCAGACAGAAACACCTGAGGTGAAGCTGTCTTGATTTCGGAGGGGAACAGAGACAGAAATCTAGTGCTTTCTCAGTACATGGCTTGGTGTGCATTGTACAGGGCAGTTTTGTGCTTGAAGACAGCTCAGTCCTCTTAGCTTCCAGACTGGATGGATAGAGATTTATTTTGTATTAGGAGCATCTAGAAGATTGATTGTAGTTACAGTAAAAATCTGGTGGAAAATAATGTCTCTGTTTGTGGCAGGGTTAAATGATTATTAAAGAGGAGGCAGTGGCAAACTGCTAATACCTGAGCTGAGTGCTTTAATAAAAGAAATTCTGTGGTCTTCTTGCAGGGGGTGAATTGGGAGCCATGGAAGGGTCATGAGTTCTCCATCCCTTTTACTGAGATGAAGATCCGTCCTCAGTCTTCTAGTAATGAGTCGATCCTGGCAAGGAGGAAGAGATCTCTACCAGGGAAGAGGAAGAAGATCAGGTCTTAAATTGTCCTCTGTGCAGGACAGCACCCAAAGGTTACGGTTTGGTACTTCTTAACCAAGTTAGGTTTGGATGACTTTCTCCAGTACTTTGGAGGCAACTGCTGACCAGTTTGCACCCAGAAGTCTCTGAGTCTGCAGCCCAGCCTGCTTCCAGCCTTTGGAGCTCCTGATGGGTGGTCTGTCAGAGGCTGGGAGGAGGCTTGTGGGAGGCTTGTAGTTTTCCTGGTTGGCTAAACATGACAAGGACCTGCTTGGTCCAATGTATGCAACTTCTATAAATCATGCATAACACAAGCTTTAACAGCTGCTTTTGTTTCTCAAAACCCAGCTTGCTGACTCCTCTTGTTACTATCCTTCTCTCATGCCATCCACTTCAGACTTCAAAAAACTAAATTTGATCCCACTGAAGAATGAAATCTCCCTAATTTACATCAGAGAGCTTTTCTGAGACTGCCCCCTCCTCCCTCTTCTTGGTCAGTGGTCCTCTTTTCCTTTCTTCTCATCATTTGGGGCATGGCATTTCTTACTCTTCCTCCAGTTAAAGCACTGGGTTTTGGGAAATATTGTCATGCTGCTGCCGGGGTTCATTAACCCAGGCAAAGTCTGTAGTCTGGGTTCTTCAACCTCCAGTATCACGTTTCCAAGTTAAAACCCTGCTCTATATTTAGCCTGCTAGCCAAAAGAAAGGTCTGAGGAGAAATGCAGTGAGTGAATGTTTGTGCTCCCAGGTGATGCCCCGAAGAAGGTGAGTGTAAGGGCTACAATCCTCCAAGCTGGTCTCACCATCCCAGACCTCTGCGTAACGCTTGCCTGATACACACCGTGAAGAAAATTCTCCATGTGACTGTCCCATCTGCTGCCCTCTGCTTTTTTATTAGCAGTGTGGGTAGCCAGTGATGCTGAAATGATAACGCTTGTCATCCAACCCTAAAATTAGCATCTCAGAACTAAACTGATCCTGCACACTCTCCCTCAGGCTTTTCTTTCAGGCTGTCTGCAGATTCAGGTGGGCTCTGGTGCCTCGTTTCACATTTGGCTGCTTTTTTCCCCTCACAACCGTAAAGATGAGTTTTGCTTTCTTGCCTGAGCAGATATTTAAATTCTAGACCACCAGCTACAGCCAGGGAAGAAGTATGAGCTCACCAAACGATGCTTGCTTAAAGGCTTTCTTGTCTGAGCAGATTGGAACATGAATGTCCTATGCCTTAATGGCCTTTTCTAGCCCCGTGCTAAGCTGTGTAATACATTTTAAGGAATCCTCAAACTCTGGAGAAGCAATAAAATTGCAGATAAAGGAGATTTTAAAATATTTCTGTCTTCCTTGCTTTGGGTGGCAGAATTATTCTTTTTCAATTTAAACTAAGCTTTCTTTACAGAGATGGAGCAATACTCAGGCCTGTGGCATTGCCAGAGCAATGTGGAAAAACTGGTGCCCTGAAAATTAGGTCTTTGGAGTCTCCAAAATGGGGATGGGGTTATGTGATCTCTTCATGACTTGATACTGCAAAGCAGTTAACTGATCGGTGGCTGCTGGGACCTGGCTGAGGAGAGCTAGCCAGAGAGTTGTCTCTCAAAGGTGAGCTGTAAATTCTTTGTAGTACTTTCATTTCCATGCTACTTGCATGGGTGGACAGGCAGAGACTCAGCTGAGCTGTGTTAGGATATCCAAACCCCCTGGTATGAGGGAAGGAGAAGAGGATAGCTTCCCTTGAAGTGTTCTGCAACTCTGTGCTAAGAGCATGAGGGAGGGAAATGGGAAAAGGAGAGAGATTCTTTATTGTGCTGAAGTGATTCCTCCCCATTGCCCAGATGAGGACAGGTTTCACTGTGTTGGTCAGTGGGGCATGGTGTAGGCACGAGGCAGGTGACCAAGGGGGACTTGAGGACTGCCCTTGCACTCAGCTGCTCTACAGCATATGCTGTAAAAAGCAACACATGGGACTGCTCTCAGCAGCTCTCCCCTGTGCACACTGCAGAGGCAAAGCTCAGTTGCCCTCCAAAGCTGCATCTTACTTGGGAGCAGGGAATATTCTCTTGAGAGGGCTGAGCTTTGTATTTCAGAGCTAAGGGCAGGTGAGGCACATTACTAGCAGCTTCTGAAGTGGCATTTACTTGTTCCTCCTAAGTGTGGGCCCCTCTCCGTCACTAAGAAGGGCAGTCAGTGGCAGCTGCTAGAAAAGCTTTGTGGGAAGTCAGTGTTTCCAAGCAGCCACAGGATGGCATCCTCTCTTCGTGCTAGTTCAGGAGAACCAGTCCTGTATCCAGCTGCACTCCATGAAAAGATGTTCTGGAGTTAATCAGCCTGTATCACAGATTTAGAAGCTGGGACTGCTCTGATAACGCAATTTCGTTGCCTGCAGGAGCTGGCTGGTCTGGTTTAAAGGCTTGGGCTACTTGAAGTAGTCCCATAAAAATGTCACATCCTCTTACTGCTCTTGTTTTGTTGCTGTACACAGCCCCTAATGTCTTAGTGTCAGAACAGCTTCTCAAAGCCTCTACCTTGCTGTGAGATCACTTAGGTTTTGTAGACAGTGAGGTTTGCAGCACGCCTGGGGCAGAATTTGAATCCCAGAAGGATGTGCTGCCTTGGCATCACTGAGTTGACGGGGACTATGATGTTGATGGACCACACCAGCCAAGCTCCATCTGTTGTGTTGCATCTGGGGCTCAGCACAGCCACTGTTGCTGTTGGCACCCAGAGGAACAGACTCTGCAGAATGCCACTTCCCAAAAGCATCATACTCTGAAGGGTATAATTCAGCCTTCAGTGAGCCACGGAGAGAGGGTAAGATAGGAGTGTCTTACTGCACTGGGCACTTGGTTGGAAAGCAGCCACGCTACTTCTGGTGTCTGCTTCAGACTTTGTTAGCTGAAGAAATAGAGGAATGGTCAGTGAGGATCCAATTCTCCAATTCTCCCTTCCTAAGTGGGATTTCAGGGGTACTGTCGGCTGATCTTGGCACCCTCTCAATCCTTGGACTGTTCCAGTTTTAAGGGATCTTCAACTTGTCGTCAGTCCCCCCACCTCCTACTGCCAGTCGTCCCCAGAGCTGTGGGCTTTGTGCAGGACCTCAGTGCAGCACCCAGTGAGAGGCCAATTTCATTTTTGTTTGTTTTCATGGAGGGAGAGCTCAGTGGCACAGATGCCCACTGTGCCATTTGGAAAAATCTCTGGTTCTGTTGCATGCCCAGACAGCTGCAAGGAGCTGCAGACACCGTGTAATACTTGTCTGATGGAAATCAGCTGGGGTTCACTCTGTGCTGCACGACCTCCACAAGGAAAAAACCTTCCCTGCAGCCCAAAATGCTGCTTTTCTTCTTCCTGGTACTTTTTGCCCTTGGGGAGAGGAGCTCAACTGTGTTCATTAACGAGGCGAGGCCATTAAATTTGATTAAGCTAAGCTGTTTCTTTAAGAAAACATCTCCGAGCTGCACAGCTGGCTGCAGGCAGGGAGGCACAGTGCCTCTGACCACTGAGCTCTCCCACTGTCTTATCTAGGGCCAGGGCACAGATACAAGAAAAATTTCCCCATGAAAATAAACATGACTGAGAGCTAGAGACACAGCGTTTGTTTGCAGTTTCAGAGTCATTTATTTTTGTACAAAAAAAAAATTGCAAAAAAAAAAGTTTATTTTTTCCCTGTTGCATGGACTCTTAGGAAAATTTTGATACTGAAATGCAGTTGTAGGGAGGCAGTGCAGTGGGGAGCACACAGCGGTGTTTCCGTACCATGCTGCTCTTTTCTCCACACTCTGGTGGGTGCTGTGGGGTCGCCCTGCTGGCAGACACACCTCTCCTGCTCTTGTCTCAGGGTGCAGTGCTTCAGTGCATGGTCCAGCCAAAACTGGGGAGAAGTACCAGGATGGGGGACGGATGTTTCTCGCCAGGATTAGGTGTGGCAAAGCCCAAGATTTCTACCATTGTACATCGTTGCCTGTTTTGGAGGAGGAGGGAGTTGCTTACTTTAATGGTAGCAAAGTGAACTGGAAAATAAGGCACATATGGGGGCAATTTAAAGCCCTGTGTGATGAGGAGCCTCGAGGCTGTCACCAACGCAGCCAGACGGAGCCAAGCCCCGTGATGTGACGTTAGCATCACCACCCCGGTGGAGTTGCATAAACTGGGGTGGGTGGCACAAATGACTGCTGGGAACTGGTGGCTTTCCCAGAAAGAGAGATGAGGATGATGAGGATAGAGAGATGAGAATGGAAAGGGAGATGGGTGCAGGACCCAGCTGGGCAGGAAGGACAGGGCACATCCCAAGTCCCGGATCCAGCTGTCCCAAGGGTCGTGCAGCAGCGGGTCTACGCGTGGCACAAGGTGAAGGGTGGACTGAGCGTGTCAGGAAAGTGTTTCTGCTGCTCCAATACCGACTCGGTGTGCCTAGCCCCGTGACAGAAGGGCCTTTGGTCCTGCTCTTTAGTAGTCACTCAATAAATAACACTAATGCCCGTAGCTAAGCCGTTACGCAGCCTCAGCTTGCGTCTCTGCTCTTGCAGTAGCGTGGAGGTGATGCAGCCTTTACTGCAGCGTGGTGGGCTCTTTAAAAGCAAGTCTGTACAAAACAGTCTTTCAAGGAAGATTTTTTAAGTGCTGGTGCAGAAGGGCCGGTCTTGCAACTTCCTGGCTCCTTCCTGCCTCTAGGCTGAATGGCAGCAAGGCCTTCTGCTTTGCTGCCTTTAGGATGGGTTTTGAGGTTTCTGAGGTCGGGCTGAGTGCATCTTGCGATACTCTTATTGCCTTTGGTTGGGGGGCTGGGACATCTGCGCTGTGCTGTAACGCTGCAGTCGGTTTGCCTTGCGTTTCTGAGGTGAGGGTGCACGCAGCCTGGTGGTGGGGCCAGGTGTCTGCAGGGGTTTTCACCCTGGTGGGGTACAAACCCAACTGCCTTGCTCTGTGCTGGCTCTTTGACCCCCTGCTGATGGGCTCAGCTTCTTTTCAAAGTCACCATAAAGTGGCAGCAGCTTTGGCATCTCCTCACCCCTCATTGCATAGCTGGAAGGACTGGCAGCATCAGAGGTGTCCGCTAGATGGGCAAGGACGGCCTCTTGTCCAGCAAGAGCAGCTTGGGCTGAGCCGAGATCCACAGGTCCTCCTCATCCTTCTTCTTCTTCTTCTTTTTCTTGTTCCTCTCGGCCTGCAGCTGCCCATTGCTGCTGGGGCTGCCTTTCTTCCTACTCTGTCTCCGCCAGCGGGAGAAGCAGCAGTGGCAGCAGATGAAGATGGACGCGATGATGACGATGGAGGGCAGCCCCAACAGCACCGCCAGGCAGACGGTGTTGAAGATGCCCTCCTCGTGCTTGGTGCGGATGAGTTCCAAGATGGAGTTAAAGAAAGAGCTGATCTTCTGCTCCATGCCAGCTCCTGGGCAGGCTCCCTGTGTTAAGGCTCCTCAGGATACGTTTGACTCCTCTGAAGAGCTGATGGGCTCCACGAGCAGCTCTGGATGGTGCCTGCGGAGACAAGAAATCACTCAGGTCAGGTGCCTGTGCCCTCAGCGTTTTTTGTCCTCAGAGTTGCCAGCACAGCCAAAGCCTCTGCAGAGTGAGAGGTCTGTTCCCACAGAGTGAGTCCAGACAGACATTGCTCCATGGAGGAGCATTCGGTGGGTGAGAGCCCGCTGGACCCAAGCAGATCACCCACGGCTTGGTGTGGGTGGACCCCAGTCCCCGGAGCGCAGCCTGGTGCCCACAGGAGCTGTCTGCAGGGCTGGGATGGAGGAGCCTCCGTGACGCACCTGGGAATTGCTCCAAGGCTTGGGCAGGGCCGAGGAACATTTTTGTGGCGTGACGTGAGGTTTTCCTCTCCCTCCCCGAGGGAGAGGTGCTGCTGGGCCCCAGATTTTTGGGGAAGCCCTCCTGCAGTGGAGGCGGGCACGGTAAGTGAGCTGCTGCCTCCGCTCCTAGCCTCCCTCTGGTCCTGCCCTGGGGCCAGGCAAAGCTCCTGGGGGTTTGAGCCAGGAATTTCAAGTTTTGGAGTAACCCAATTATGATTGTGCAGATGGAGAGGTAGCAGGAGCAACATCAGGCCCAGAGACCATGTTCCACCCTCATCTGGCATTTCACATTGGTGTCTCTCTGCTTTGCCAGCCTTTGGAATTCAAGCCCTGCAGCCTCTCAAAGGAATACTGAAATCCCTCTGTGCACCAAAGGGGAAACTGAGGCACAGCAAAAGGAAAACCAAGACTTTCACACGGCAGCAGCTCTCAGAGGTACAGCCTGAACCCCTAAAGTGTCCTGGAGGGACTGCTCACTGTCACCAACAGCCAGACCTAGGGTGAAGCAGAGAAGCATTGAGCAGAGCCCACAGCCACTGGCATCTGAGCTCTGTTCTCTGTAACCACCAAATTGCAGCCCCTCCTCCTTTAGGGAGGGGCAGGAAGGACCCCAAGCTGAAGCCTCCATCTCTGTAGTGCTGCCATCTCCTGCTTCGAATTGCATTTATCACCACAGCAGCACCTGCTACCTCTGGGTGCTCCTGCACCGAGCGTTTGGGTTCCTGTGGCGCTCCGGATGCGCACCCTCCCAGCCCACCTCTGACACCCAAAACCGCCAGATCTGAAAGAGAAACCAAAAGAGCCCCACACAGCCCTAAACATAGCGCCTGGGACCCGCTGGGAGGAAGCGTTGTGGTCAGCAGTCTCCAAACGGCAGCTCTTGAGGGAGAATCCTGCCATTGCTCCACCTTCCTCTTTGTGCACGCTAAAAGTGGAGTTAAAAAAAGGATTTGTTCCCGGGGAGGTAAGGAACAGTCCCTGCGTGCCCAGTGTGCTCCTGCTGCCCGCAGGCACTGCGAGCAAAGGGCATGGGGGAACGCAGAGAGCAGCTTTGAGATGCTCCGTCTCCCAGATTTCCTCCTCTCCGAGGCCTTTTTTAGTACAGATGTTGCAAAGGTTAAATGGCAGCACAGATAAACAGGGCAGCTTTCCCTTGGCCTGGATCGTCTGCGTGAAGCAGGTTTGCCATTTATCCATAAATATCCCGACAGCTCGTTATCCAGGCTGGAACACTGGGCTCCTATGATACTCCAAAAAGCTTTTAAAAAGAAAAAAAAAAGGCAAAAAAGCAAAACAACACATGCCTTAATTTCAGACAAAACAGGATGTTCAGTTTTACTCCTGCCCTGAGCTGCTTCGTGTTTACTGCCTGTAAACTTCACGGGAGGGAAGGAGGGCTGGGACTTCCTTTTAAGCTCATAATTAATTGTTTGCAGTGAAAAACAAAACAAAAAAAGAAAGCAGAGCCCTTTGAAATGTTTCCACTTGAAAATGGATCTGAGTGCGAGAAAAAAGCCCTCCTCGGTTGTTTTGTGATGTGCCCGGCCCAGAGGGACCTTCCAGCTGTGTCCCAGAGGGCCGTGGCGGGGGGGATGCGGGAGCTGAGCAGCGATGTGGCCGAGCATCCCCGTGCAGGGCAGGCAGAGGCACCCGCACCCATGGCAGCCCGCAGTGCCTGCCAGCCTGGCTGCTTTGCAAACGCCTTTTCTTTTCGGTGCGTGCATCGCCTTTTGTTGTGCGGATGAAGAGATGTCTGTGCGCTAAATGAAGGAGTTCTTCTGTTAAAAAATAAATAAATAGGGGAGGGGAAGGCAGCAAAACTGGTGCCTTGTGAGGCTGCGAGGGCTAGGGGTTAGCTAAGGCCACCCGGCACTAGCTCAAAGCCTGCCTTCGTGCACGGAGCCTTTCCCTCTCAGCGCTGTGCAGGAAAGTTTTGTGGTGCTGCTCCGTTTGCACAGCAGCAGCATCTCCCTTCGGGGGAGGATGAAGGGGCAGAGCCATCCACACTGCGGTCCAGGATGGGTCTGAGAGCAGCGCGCACGGAGCTGCCGGTGGGAGGTCGGCGTGTTCCTGGGCCAGGGAGACACTGGGAGACAAGGCAGTGCCTGGGAGGGCTGCTCTGCCTGCTCAGTGCGCTCTTTGTGCCGGGGAAGCGGGCGCTGGCAGCATGTTGGGAGGAGGTGGATGGGGAACTGGCTTGGGGAGTTCATAAACCTGGAAGGGTTATGGAAGGTGGGTGCCCAGCATCGCATCCTTCAATCTGCCTCGGCTGGCAGCGAGCTGATGTTAAGGGTGGTGGGAGCGAGCAGCTTGGCAGAGCTGGGTTGGGACAGCAGTGCTGAGCGTGAGGAAACCAGCACGGGGCTGCCCTGGCGGTGCCGCCTGCCCACATCCGCGGCACAGCGACCGCAGGGCCCCTGCAAATGGGGCCAAGGGCTGGGGCACGCTGTGTGCCAAGCTGAGGCTTGTTCTCCCTTGGAGCCTGTGAGCTGTGATGCAGCCCAGCACACAGCACAGCGCCCGTTTCCCACGTTTGCACCTGCATGCTTGGAGGGAAGCGGGGTGAAGCCCGCTGCTCAGCTGGCACTGCGTGTTGCTGATCTGGAGGTGGTGAGCAGCAGCCCAGCCGCCATCCAGAGCTCGCAGCTTGGGGAACGCTCCTCAAACATTGCAAAACAAACACACGCCGAAAGCCACCACCCCGACCCAAACCAGGCAGCTTCGCCTCGTTCCCCCCAGCCCCACAGCCGGCAGCGGATGCCTCCACCCCACTGTGAGCGCTCCCCACAGGGACCTGGATAACGGGGTTAAAGCAAAACCGCTGGGTGCGCTCAGCTGTCTGCACTCAGCACGGAGCAGGCCCAGCTGTGCTGTGCCACCCGTGGCCCAAAGACCCCTTCTGCACCTGTACGAGTGGCAGTGCCACCGGGAGCTCCTGTACGCGTGGGTCCCCCCAGCTCAGCCCTGGGCTGAAGCAGAGCACCAAGCGCAGGGAGCAGCTCTGGCTCTGGGGCAGCCTCATCTCAAGCCCCGTGGTTCCCCTGATCCCCAAACCCCAGTAGTCGACAACCCTCACCAAAGTGCCACAGCTGCCACCCCAGTGACATGACAGCATCTCCTGTGGCAGTGACACTGTCCCTGTGCTCACCCCAAAGCCTCGCACCCCGACACCCACCTCCGGGCCCTCCTCTGGCCCCCAGCCCGTGGCCCCCAGCCCCGTGTCCGCTGCAGGCGGCGGGGGCAGCCCCCGAGAGGCGCTTTCGGGCCCCCCAGCCCGCACCTACCTCCGCCCGTCCCGCCGCGGCGAGGAAATGGGCCGCGGCCCCGTGCCTCCGCCCCCGGCCCGGCCCAGCGGGGTCCCCGCTCCGCCCCGGGAGGAGAGGAGGGGCCGCGGGGGCGCGGGCGAGGGCCCGAGGGCAGCCGGGGGGTGCGGGCGGCGGGGCCGTCCCACCGCGGTGCCGGGGCGTTCTGGGCCCCTGGGCCCCCACGGGACGGGGACGGGGAGTGCCCCGCGGGCGGGACGGGGCGTGGAGTGGACACTCAGAGGGCTCCAGTGCTTCCCAGACGTGATTCCAGCCCGGTTTTGAACACCGAACGTCTCCACACGGCAGAACCCTGTGCTGCTTTGCTGCGTTTAACTGGAAATGGTCGTTTCTAGAGGTCGAGTGTGCCCTGAGGTGTTGGGCCACGGGGCCGTGCTCTGCTCGCCCTGCGATGGCCGCCAGTTGGCTTTGGCAGAGGCCGCGCTGTGGGAGGAGCGGGTGTGCCAGGCCCCAGCGCTTTGGGGCCTCCTGTGCTCCTTCCCCAGCTCTTTGGGGCCCCTCCGAGTGCAGTGCCTGGGGACCCTGGTGTGCAAAAAGCTGAGTGTGAGGCAGCAGTGTGTGCTTGCAGCCTGAAAGGCCAACAGGACCCAGAGGGGTGGCAGTGGGCAGGGAGGGGTCTGTAAGGCCCCACCTGGAGCACTGTGCCCAGCCCTGGGGCCCCCAGCACCAGGAGGGTGTGAGGCTGTGGGAGCGGGGCCAGAGGAGGCCACGAGGATGCTCAGAGGCTGCAGCACCTCTGCTATGGAGAGAGGCTGAGGGAGCTGGGGGTGCTCAGCCTGGAGAAGAGAAGGCTGCGGGGAGACATCACTGTGGTGTTCCAGTACCTGGGGGGAGTTTACAAGCAGGAGGGGAACTGACTGTGTACATGGGCAGATAGTGACAGGACAAGGGAGAACGTCTTTAAACTGAAACATCTAACCATTTAGGTCAGGTGTTAGGAGGAAAATCTTTACTCAGAGGGCGGTGAGGCCCTGGCACTGCCCGGAGCTGTGGGTGCCCATCCCTGGAGGTGCCCAAGGCCATGGATGGGCCCTGGGCAGCCTGAGCTGGGGGGCACCCAGCCCACAGCATTGGGGTTGGGGCTGGGTGGGTTCTAGGGTCCCTTCCAACCCAACCATTCTATGATTCCATGACCCCTTTGGCAAAGCATCCCTAACCCTGACGTCAGCACCCAAACCTCACGGTGCCGCTGCTCTTAGAGCCCAGGTGCTCTGATGGCACTGAGCTGGGCTGGGAGGCACCACGCAGGCACAGACAGACCTGGCGTTACGGCAGAGACAGCCAAACACCGCGTCCTCAGCCCTGTGTGGCCCCGCATCCTCTTTCCAGTAGTGGCCCATAGCAGATGCCTTGAAAGAATATAAATAACCACACGTAACCCGCAGCAAGGAGTCCCACAGCTCGACTACGTGTAGCGTTAAAGTCCCCACACTCTGGGTTTAGAAGCTGCCACCTGCTAGTTTCACCCGCCCCCCAGTTCCCTGCTGGGGAGGCTGCGGGGCTGCTCTGACTCAGCGGGCACGAGTGCTGGGGATGGAGGCGATCAGGGTGCGGTGGCCGTAGCCAGGCACAGGGGGTGGGGATGGAGATGGTGATGGAGCTGGTGACGATGCTGGGGCTCTGCCCTTGGGCAGGATGCGGCCAGCGCTGTGCTGAGCCGTGGGACGGTTTTGTTTTCCAGAAACAGCACCAAGTCAGAGGAAGCCATGACTCAGAGGCCGATGAATCACTCCTGCTCCGGATTACACGGCTTTTTTCTTCCTCCTGGGCCTCCAGCACAGGCTGAGGAGCCCATGGAGATGTTAGTGAGAAACTTGGTGCTGTTAAATCTGGATGAAGACCTAAAAGTTTGGGAAGTGTCTGGGAGAGAAAATAGTGCTGGTTACATGGGTGCTCTGGGAGCGAGGCTCTGCCTCCCGCAGGAGCCATGGGGTCCTGCAGCAAATCGCCTATTTTTAACCCAAAGCACGCGGTCCCCTGGGATGTTTTGTTTTGAACCCAAATCTGGGCTGAAGCAGGGCAGAGCTGTGGCTGGGAAGCTGCAGTCCCACAGCGAGCTGCTGGCAGCCCTTGGCTGATGCTGTCTGCTGGGCACTCGCTGCCCTTCTCAGCACTGCTTTTGGGGCAAATGTTTGCTAAATTCAACTGGAACTGGTAAATGATGTTAACTCCTCCTCGCTCGATCTGCCCAGCAAACCTGCTGCTTGCTGTGAGCTTTTCCCTGTCAAAGTGTCACATCCATTGCAGCAAAATTCCCCGACTTTCCCCCTCCAGCGCAGAGCGGCGCGGGCACACCTTCCCCTCCGCTCTCTGTTTGCACACATTGGCCCGGCTCAAAGTAAGCAATGGAAAACTCTGCTCCCAGGGAAACATTCCTCTCATTTTTCCCCGATGCTTCTGCCTTTTCCCTCCTTCTCCTCCTCTGAGGAAAAAAAAAAAAAAGAAAAAGAAAAAGAAAAAACAAGAAAAGGAGGCTGCAGTTTAAATGCTAAAAATAAAGCATGCCTGGTCGCTCGCTGGATAAAAATAGCAGCTCCTGGTATTTATTTGAGCAGCAGCAGTCGCCTTTCCGGCTTTGGAGCAGAGCTCTGGAGGAGGATGGGTCCTCCCCCCGGGTCTGTGCTCCGGGAGCAGAATGGGCTCTGGTGCACTGGGTCCCACCGGGCTGCCGTGGGGCTGTGCCCGTGGCTGTGTGCTGCCCCTGCAGCGTGGGGATGCTGTTCCCGTGCTGTGCGGGGCTGCTGGGCTAAGCACCCCCAAAAAAGGAGGAATTGTTTGGGACGCTCCAGCACAGTCCTGGAGCTGGGGGCTGCTTGGGAGCTCCTTCCCGAGGAAATCCCACGGCAGCAGGAGGTGGGGAGAGCATCGCTGCCTGCCCGGAGCCATGCGGGGAGGCCGTGGGCTGCCCCCAGCGTGGAGGGGGGTGGTGGGGTGCCCGTTCCCCTGGCACTGAAACAGGGCTCCCAGCACCCCCAGGTTTGGGCTTTTGGGGGTGTCAACCACATGTGTAGGAACAAGCGATGCTGGGACTCGGGGGTTTCCCACCCAGGGGCTGTATCCGACCCGGTTTGCTCTCCGTCGGGATTGCTGCAATCCGGCTTCCCAGGGGTTAACAGCTCGGGGTGGAGGTGCCGGTTGGGTTGGTTGGATTTTTTTTTT
>WBMW01001713.1:1033600-1051368 GCA_013396635.1 Penelope pileata
TTTTCATCTCATGCTGCTCTGAACACCTGGTTTCTGCCTGATGCTGAGCGCTGCCAAGATTGCTTTTTGGGTAAAAACGCGTTTGTGGTGGTGGGACCACCGCCGGCTCGTCCCTCCCCTTCGAGCTCCTTCCCATTGGCACCCCCTGGTGCCAGCACCCCGAGCCCGGGGGAGCGGCAGGGGCTGGGCGAGGCGATGCCGTCTCTTTAACAACCAGCAATTTTTTGTAAAATATATTTTTATTATCCCTTGTTCAGCACGAAGCTTCGGGGCGAGCAGCCTGGGACCTCGCGTGTTCTGGGGCTCTGCTCCGCGGGGCGGATGCAGCTGGGGCCTGGGGAAACGAAAGCAAGATGCAAATGGTGGGGGCCTTTCTCCTGGGGGTGTTTCACCTCTCCTCGACCCCTCGAGGGACAGCGGGTGCCTTTATCAGGGCTGGAGCCAGGAGGGTGCAGCCTCAGTATTTCTGCCTCCATCACTCTGTATGTGCTGTATACATCAAGGATGTGTACATCCTGGCTGGGATGGGTTGGAAGTGGCACTGCGTGTGTGTGTGTGTGTACGGGGGCTGCTCCCACCTCGCTCCCAGTCCCACGAAGGGGACGGCGCGATGAAATTTAAAAGGTGCTCATTTAGAGTTGATTAAAAGAGATTTTTTTTAACGCTCTGCGTAATTAAGCCGGAGCGCTTGTAGCCACGGGAGTCAACAAAATAAAAAGCGGAATGAGGGTTTTAAATGGATGATGAGCACATCCAGGCTTACGAGGGGGAATAAAAAACCGAGAAATGACTATCAGAAGCAGTGCTATAAAAAAATACCACGTCCTGCAAGGCAGAAAGCGTGGGATGAGGACACCTCTGTGGGGCACTGCGTCCCCCAGCTGGGAGCAGGGACAGGGCAGCGGGGGGGCTGGGACAGCGGGGTTAAAGCTGCGGCTGGTTGGGGGCTGATGGCCACAGGCTGCCCAGGACCTTTGTGCACCCTCCCGCTGTTTGCTGGTGGGACAAAGTTCCTGAGCATCGCTCATGCAAGAAGGGGACTTTGGTAAGAGGGCTCTGATGAAATATTTCGGTACAAAGTGCAGACGGTGGGGTTGGCAGCACAGGGCTCGGCTGGAGCCAGGAGAGCCCCAGGAGGAGCGGGGCTGCGAAACCTGGGAGGTTGCTCTCCTTGGAGAGGTTGGGAACGGGACATCCCAGCACGTGTGCTGCTGCAGGGCCTCGTCTGGGGTGCACGGGGCTCAGTGTGAGCGCTGCGTGCAAGAAATGCATGTGCTGTGCAAAACAAGTGCTGTGCAAAACGTGCTGTGCAAAAAACACTGTGCAAAACATGCTGTGCAGGGGCAGCGGGGTGATGAGCTCGGTGGGTGCCTGCAGCGGGTGGTGGGGTTGGTGTGGTGGGGTTCAGGACCTCCCTGGGCTTAAGGAGAAGCTTGGGGCACTTGGGAAAGGGCTGGTGGCAGCCCTGGCCCCCTCCTCACCCAGTCTGAAAGGTATCTGAGGAGGGCACAGGCCTCACCTGGGGGTCATAAATGGCTCCACCAAGTTGGGTGCCGTTGATGGGAATGGGGATGTCCTCCAGCTCATACTTGTCTAACAGGCTTTGTGAGCCTTCCTCAGTGCACACTGGAGCTGTTCCGGCCCCAGTGCGTCAGGGCACGGCCGGTGCAGCAGCACGGGGTCAGTCGGTGCCCACGCTGGAGCCCACGGGCTCCGGGCTTTGCTGTCCTCACCCCACAGCGGTGGGGCCGCAGACGTGCCCCGTGCTCTGCAGTTCCCTTTTTCTCTCAAATCAGAGTGAAAAACAAAAGTGTAGAAACCACCACGAAGCAAAAAATTCCCCTGGTTTTGTCTGTCCGGAATTAAATTTAGCAAACACCGTAGCAGTCTGGCGGAAGAGCTTCTTTCGGGCTTTCTCATTCTGGCTGGCTGCACGGCAAACATGAAAATTGAAGATGTGAGACCTAAATAAAGCCTGTGTGTGGAGCGAAGGGAGGCTTCCCATACTCTCTGAGATCCATACTTTTGCTGGAGGTTTTGCTGAGCGGATGCTGTGTTTTATTGGACTGGCAGCGTGTTCTGCCGGGAGCGCAGGAGGCTGCCTGGCAGCGGGGTTCCAGTGGGGTTCTGCGTGCTGGGAACAGATTCCACCCAACTCAGGAGGTGGCTTTAACTGAAGGCTTTGGGGCCATCAGAGCCTCTGGGAGCAGCTGAATGTGTCAGCAGAAATCAGGGCACCGGGCTGAGGCCAAGGAGCAGCGCTGGCCCTTGGGATGAATCATGGAATAGAATCATGAAGGTTGGAAAAGATCTCTAAGGTCACCAAGTCCAACTGTCCACGTAACACCGATGTTGCCCACTGAGCCATGTCCCTCAGTGCCACATCTCCATGGATCTTGGGCACCTCCAGGGACAGGGACTCCCCCACCTCCCTGGGCAGCTGTGCCAGCGCATCACCGCTCTTTTGGAGAAGAAACTTTTCCTAATATCCAGCCTGAACCTCCCCTGGCACAACTCGAGGCCATCACCTCTTGTCGTATCAAGATGCTCCCATTGCTCTTGGGGCACTTGGTTATTTTTAATAGGATCATGGCAAAACTTGGGCTGGAGGAGACCTCAGCAGCCTCAGGTCCCACTGCTGCCCAAAGCCCAGGTTGCTCAGAGCTTTCTCCAACGGAGTCTTGAGAACATCCAAGGATGCCCCAAAATTTCCTCCTCTTTTTTTTTTTTAAATGATTTTTAACCCAGTTGCTGTGCCCTTTGTGTCTCAGTTGCTGTGCTCCTCCCCTTTCATGTTCCTCTGCACACCTGAGGGGTGAGAAGCCTGCCTCAGAGCAGCTCATCTGGCAGCTCGGGATGGAGACCAACCACCCCAGCACCCGTGGCCAATGGGTCAGGATGCAAACAGGTGGACAAGTGCCCCTGTTGAGGTTGGGGACATGACCTCCCCATGGCAGAAAGCTCTGGGTGAGGTTCCCATACCCCTGCTCTCATGGAGTGAATGGGGATTAGGGACCCGTGTCCCTGCTCGGTGGGATGCAGACAGCCACACAGCTCACTCGTTTGGTATCTTTTATTAATGTATAGAAAATGCATTAAAAAAAGGAACTATACATAGCCTAAGAGCGGTCAGGACTAAAAATACTAGTTAACAATGGTTAACAAGCGTCGATCCCATTCTCCCAGCTACGCTTTCATTACGGGGTGGGGAGGGTTGTTTAATATATTATTTATTTATATTATTTATTTTATCTCTTTATGCATTTATCTGCTTTCATCTTCCCCCTCATTTGGCTGCACTGGTCTGCGTTTTGGTTCAGAATCTCTCCAAGAGATTTTGTTGCCTCTGTTCTTCCTTCTTATTGATGTTTTTTTTGTTTGTTTTGTTTTAAATTTTTGAAGTAGTTAACACAGTTGCAGTGTAACACCTGTACACAAGGCGCTGGTTTTTGTTTGGTTGGTTCTGTCCCCATGTCACCATCCTTCTGGCAAATCTCTGACACCTGCAGAGCTTTGGGCTGGGTACCGAGGGGCCTGGGTGGGAGCATCTTCCCAGGAAGAGCCTGTCCCACTCCCTTACCTCTCTCCTGGGGCAGGGAGATGCCACCCATCCATGGGGGCTCAGTTGGGTTTGGTGGCCCAACCCAAGGTGCTTGGTTGGCAGAAATGAGGCTGGGCTTGGTCACAGGATCATTGAGGTTGGAAAAGACATCTGGTATCGTCTAGTCCAACCATTGACCCATCACCACCACGTCCATGGTCCAGGGACAGAGCCTTTGGTTGGGGGCTGTAAGCATGGATTAAAGGTTTCTGGGGTGAGAACTCTTTGCTGACAGTGTCTGATGGTGAAGGCTGCTGAGCATTGCTTGGGGGTGTGTGGTCACCCCAGGGCACGATGTGCTGGGGTCTGGAAAAGGGAACCTGCTGGTGTGGAGGTGATGTGCTAGGTGGGTGAGTCCTGCTGCACTTCTGCCCGAACCTCTGCTTCACATGGGGTGGCTATCGCTTTGGGAAGGAGGCGAGAGCACATTTAGGCTTGTACTGCGCTGTGAGATACCCACGGTAAAGTAACACGAAGGTAAGGAGCTTCTCCACACTCTTTGTGCGGCTCTGACATTCTTCCAGCATCCTTCTGCTGAAGCCCAGCTGAAGCTCAGCCTCCCTCCTCCACTAAATTACTCCCCTAGAAATGCTGCCCTAAGGATCACTTTACTGAACACAGCTTTTCCCTTCAGTCCTTCTTTCTTTGGTCATGTTTTAAAGCAGCGCGCGGTGGAAGGGTGGGCTGGGAGGTCAGGTGGGAACAGAAATGGAAGGATAACAGCAGTGGGCAAGAGATGAGAGTGTCCCTGGGTGGCTCTTTCTGGTATTCTTGGGTTAGGAACAAGATGTGGCTTTGAAAGGCTGTGGGGGTGCTGGATGTGCGTGGTCTTCTGTGGGGTGAAGGACTGACATGCTGCTGGTGCTGTGGGGTTTGGCATCTCTCGGCTGGTGCAGTGGCTGCAGGTTCATTCTGGGGTCTGGGCAAGGCTGGGCCATACAAGCTGGATGGGAGAGGAGCTCACGGTGGGCCATGTGCTGGAGTGAGGGTCTCAAAACGAGCACTGTGAGGATCTGTGATGTTCTGGGAATGTTGGGCCCGCAGCCAGGATTGCTCAACCTCTGGGCTGAACTGGAGAGTGAAGTCAGAAAAAGAGCTTGCCCAAGCAGCCATGGAGGGTGCCTCATCACCTGGCTGCTCTGTAGCAAAAGTAGCACAAGTTTGAAGCCACAGATGCGGCTTCAAAGCAGGAGCTTTGTCTGCAAAAATCAATTTCTGAAAAGTTTTGTCTTGTTTATGGACAGTGCGAACAATGGCCAGTGCCCAAACGGCCAGGTCATCGTTGCTGGTTGTGTGCCTAGGCTTGGGTTAGGTCATCACCGGGAGCACAGAGCTGCCATCTGCAAACATCTTTCCTCTTACAAGATTTTAGCAACTCTAGCATGTCGCCAAGCTAAGGGAAAGGCAACACCCTGCTGCCATGTGTGGGATGCGGGATGTGACGGTGGCAGTGCCCGTGCCAAGGGACACCTGGCCCATCAGGACGGTGGTGGGAGGAAGCGGTGTGGGTGGCACTGGAAGGAGAACTGGGAAGGAGCCAGGGTTTGTTGCTAGTCACAGCGCTTTTGTTTTTCTGAAAGAACCTGTTTTGTTTCACAGTAACAGTGGAAGGTTGGATGTTGTCTCCAGGGGCATCCTTCAGACTCGACGATGGAGCAGGACGTGCAGGGGATGACAGCTGTGAGCAGGGAGGGAGGGACACGTGTCGGGACGTCTACTGAGAGAATAACCAGCCTCTTTGACAATCTTCTTTGGAGCCTCCTGGAAAAGCAGGGCAGGTTTTGATTTTCTGTTTGTTTTGTGCATATGAAAACAGCTTTCTGGCCTTCCCTTGACAGCCAGTGCGGAGCTCCTGTTTTTCCACTGCCATCTCTGTTTCACCTGGGTGGAAAAGCAAACAGCCGTGTCCCAGACAGGAGATGAATGCCATCTGCTGCCAACCTCTGCTCCTAGCTGTAACTGCAGCACTGCAGTGCTTTGCTGGGGCACTTCTTACCCCTGAACTCTTGGTGATGGGGAAAACTTCACTGTGCTGGTCTAGTAGGAGGCTTCTTCAGTCATAATCAGTTCCACCAAGGTCCAAAATGGGACCTTCAATGGGGCAGGCTGCTCAAGTGGAGCGAGATATTGCCATCAGTGACACTGCCCATGCCCATGCCCTGCTAAGATCTCAGCACCTGCAGGCCTGAAGTGTTCCTCAGCTGGTGGACTCGCTCAGTGCCTGATTTGATGCTGAGCTGCAGCATCCTTCCTGCAGCTCTGACAGCAGGCTGTGAGCTGCTCACCTGTGGCTTGGACCCTGTGCCTAACCCCGACCTCGGGTCCAGCTGGGTTTGTGTGCCAGAGCCCTGCGTGGACAAAGGGCTGCGATTCCTGCTTAATGCCCTCCTTCAGCTCCACAGCGGTGGCCACTGACGTCAGCAAATCAAGGAGTGTGACCGTGGAAGAGACACTGGCCTGAATTATAAGCTACTGCAAAGATGCCTTTATGTTGCCATCTGGAAGATGCTTCCTGAGACAAAGCAGCTTCAGTGTGGTAGAATCAAAAAGCAGTGTTCAGCGTTTGTAATGCTGCCTTGGCTGTGCACCCAGCGATGAGCTGCATTGTCCTGGGACGTGAGGGTGACAAAGCACAGCATTGAGCAGAGCCCCTGCAGAGAGGAGGGTCCATGGTGGTGGCCACTGGGGCTACATGCAGGTGGTGGCAATGGCAACAGAGCACAACCAAGGCTACCTGAGGTGTCCATCTTCCTTAAGGTGAGAGAAGTTAAGGATGGAAAGAGTGAATGCATCTGTTCTTTCAAGGGCCTCCAAGTGCTCCAAAATCTACGTGGGCCGAGCCTTCCTTCGGGGAGGGAAGCAGTTGATTTCCTGTGATGGTGATACCAAGGCACTGAGGTTTGGGTCCCTCTTGTGATGGAGGCATGGAGGGATGGCACAGCAGGATGGGAATGGACCTTTCTCAGCATGCAGTTATCTTCCCTTGGCTGTGTTATCTGCTGTGTGCAGGTCCCTGGGCATGGCACGAGATGACTGCTGGCTTCAGGCTGGGCAGTGGCTGTGTGATGGGTTTTTTGGTTGCTGGTCCTTCTCTGCAGCTTTTTGGTTTGGGACCAGCAACCTCAGTGAATGACAGCATGGTGGCATAAGGAAATGGCAGAGGAAACAGACCCTAAGGAGACTTCAAGGCCAAAATAATTGATTTTGTTTTTTTCTCCTCCGTCTACCTTCCTTGTCTCTTCTCCTCTCTCTTAAGCAGCCACTGGGGGCAGGTCCTGCTCCCCTACACCCCACATACATGGAGATGACTTTGGCTGTGGTGGGGCCAGCGCAGGAGCTGTGGGCTCTCTAGAGTTCTCCTACAGGCGCAGACACTTGCCAAGCCCTCCTGGTGAGATCCGCAATAGCCAAAAATCAGGACGGGATGCCTTGTGTTTGCTCATCCCTGCTTAGGCTCCTCGTGGCTGGGGAGAGATGGACGTCTGCCTGCTGAAGGACGGTGTCTGTGGGGTGGGGTGAAGCTCCCCACTGAGAAGGGACAGGGATGGGGGAGAGGACAGGTGTCCCTGGCCGTGACTTGGGGTAGGAATGACTGCACCAAGGTCCCTGCTGGGAGGGCTTCTGCCATGAGCCCTGTAACAAAAGTATTGGGCAGGGTTTGTTGGGGATTTCTAAGTCTTTTAACAAAAATATCAAAAATCTGTCTCTCTCTTTCTCTTTCTTCTTATGTTAAGGGCCAGAGTATTGGGATGGGGAGACTGGAAATTTGGTATTTCTCTGGGACAGATGCAAAGCAATGAGGTCTTTCCTTCCCCACAGCCTTTGCTTGAGCTGTGGTTCCCTCCAGGACTGGTGAGGGGCAGGTTGCTATCTCAGAGTAGGAGTATTATTATTTTTTTCCCCTTTTCATATTACAAAATACAAACAAATGACAGAAAAGGTCAGGTGGTGGGAGGGGGGTTCTGCTGGCTCAGAGCTGTAGGGACCGTCGCTTCCTCCCAGAGATGTTGCGGTGGTTGTAAGGTCGCATCTTCATTTCCACGAAGGGGATGGAGAACTCGTGGCCCTTCCAATGGTACCAGTTAATTCCCTGCCAGGAGGAAGAGAAAGGTTCAGGGTAGAGAAAGACACACACACAAAACGAGAGTGGAAGAGGAAGGAAACAAGCTTGACTGCATAGAGCAACCAGAGGGAAAATCTTGCTACAGGATGAGCAAGAAACTCTTCTGCTGCTCTGCCTTGGTTGTTTTTTTTCCCGATGCTCAAAGGCTCCTGGTCAGATTTGGTGCACGAATTTTGTAGTGTAACCTAATAGGGTGCCATGGTCAATGACCAAGGCAGCCAACATCAGGCACAAAGCCCACGTGGCTCAGAGGATGTTCCCCTCTCCCAGCTGCTGTGGAGTCACCCCAGCTGTGCCCTCAAGCCATGCCCCCAGCCATGCAGCCCTAGCCTTGGTGACACTGCCAGAAGAAATGCCAGAGGGTCTGAGCCCAGCCCTGCCCTTACCTGACTGTGCCGGGACTCTCCGTACTTGCCGTTGAGGTTGGTGCGGTGGCAGTTCTTGTACCACCAGGCCCCCTTGTAGGACATGGCGCAGTTGGTCACAGCCACGTCGTTGTCCCTGTCCTTGGTGGAGAAGGGGCGGCCCTGGTGGTAGGTGAGGGAGTCCCCTGCAGAAAGAGATGCTGCTAAGGGGGCTGGACCAACAAGCTCGCTCCTGGTTTGCGTGCCTCAGAGCCTGAGCCATCTGGTCTTTCACAAGGCAGTGTGGGTTTTTGGGTGTATGTGGCAGCCCGTCAAACAACGGCTCAAACAGCTGAAGGCTGGTGGGATGGTGTGGGAGTAACGTTAGCTGGGATTGCTCGCAGTGGGTTCATCTGAAGTCCTCTGCTGTTGGTTTAGGATCGGTGCAGACCATAGCACATCTTAGAGTCTACTTGGGTTTGGAAAATGGAATAGCAATCTGGGTCTGGGTTTGAACTTCAGTGCTTCAGAAATGAGCTAAACCCTTGATTTCTTGGATCCTGGGTCTGCTAAGTAACTTCAGGACATTTCCACTCTCCTTCCCTCTTGCTAACCAAAGGGAACTTCCCCTCCTAGAGAAGATCAAGCATTTTTCTCTTGAACCACAATGCTTGCCCTTCTTTTCTCCCTCTGGATAAGGGAAAGACCCTTTTGGAAGGCATGTGATGTCTTATTCCCTCAAGCCCATTGGCCTGCTCTCCTTCTTACACTGTGTCAGCCGAGCTGGCAGGTGTGCTGTGTCCTTACAAAAGTGGCTGCTGTACGGGACAAATGTCTGCAGAGGATTTCAGATTTTTCCATTGCTGTAGGAGGGTGATAAACACACCCTGCAGCACAGCATCAATAGAGGGCTGTGGTGATGCTGAGTGAGTGACACCTCTGACCATTGACCTGATTGTCTGGAGAGCAATGGCCCTGATATTTAATATATGTTCCCCAATGGAAAATACCTCATGCCCTTAGTGGAATTTATCTGCCCGGTTTACACAGTGAGCTGCAGGAAGGCAGAAAGGGCTATGGGCTTGCACCTTGCTGCTCCAGAACAGTAAGCCTTGATGCTGGGATTTCCTTTACAGCTTCAGCCCCACCGGTCCCAGCGTTTCCCTACCACCCCCAGGTGCCTGCTAGCCCTGAGGCTGTACCAGAAGTGCCGTTGTAGTCTCCTATCCGGAGCTTGTAGAGGCTCCGGGAGTCGCCGACAGAGAACTTGTCATAGTAGGCGTACGCTGCTTCCTGGCCGTCCCTCATGTCTATGCGCAGCTCGTAGCGTCCCTGCGACGTGATCTTGTGGATGTTGTCCAAGCCTGGGGACATGAGCAATGAAACACCTGGTGAGATGCCTGGATCCGCTGCGTGAGTCAACCAAAAAGCTCTAGGCAAGCGACGCGTTCCTGGGAAATGAGAGCAAGGAGAGGCACCAGGAGGCAGCGTCTGGTTAAGCCTTATCTCTGCTGGCTCTGGTGGGGTCTGAGCTCTCTGTCCCCACTCCATGGTTCTCAGAGGTGAGTTTGAGTCCCAGGCTCACTTTCTGAGCACTGCCTAAGCTGGGGATGATCATCTGTGGAGCCCTGGTGCTTCCCGTGTTGCACAGCCACCCTTGGCTCCAGCTGTTACCTGCGTGCCAGAGCACGCCTGCACCACTGGCCTGGCCTTGGCTCACAGTTCGGGGGAGAGAACTCTGTTTTAGAGCTATGCTAGATCTACCACTCAACCCTTTCCTGTTCTGGGCACCCGGCTTGCTGGTGAAGACCAGGAGAGGTCTTTGAGAAGCTGTGCTGGTGGCCGTGTTGTCCACCAACTCCTCTAGGCATCCAAGGGGAGATGCTGATCCATGAAGATCCCCAGCCTGGGAATGGCAAACTGGGGACCTTCATGGCACGCTTTTCTGTCACCCAAGTTTGATTCCCAAATACAAAGAGCAGGGAATGAACAAGGGAAAGAAAACAGCCTGGGGAGGGTTGGTACTGCAGTGCAAGACCAACGGGGAAGGTCTTACCCAGCCAAAATTCATCCTCCAAGTTCCCGAAGCCGACCCGGTAATCTGCCCATTTCCTGAAGAAATCAGTCAGTCCGTTCTGCCGCCTTTGGAAGACCTGCAGTGGGGGAAACCGGGGGAAACCCTGTGAGAAGTGGGATGACCTAGCCAGGCTTTGGGACACACGACCAGGAGAATGCCCTGCCCCGTCAAAGTGCCTTTCAGTGGAGAAGATTGCAGTGTCCTTCTGGTGAATGTTAACTGCAGCCGTGCAATCGGTTCAGTGCAGATGGATCAGCTGGAGACAAGCTATAAGCTGTGGGCAGCAATGTTATTACAGGCTGCGGAGGAAAGCTTCAGCCTTCAAACTTTCTGCTGTACCCAGTGTGTGGTTTACATATACATGTAAATTTAGCACATGGTTCTATGTTTGCTTGGCTCTTCTGTGATTCCCAACAGGATGCTTTGAAGCAGAGCAAGATGGAAGGAAAATGCTTGGCTAAAAAAATAACTCTGCCATTTGAGGAAACCCTTCTTCTTCTTCTTCTTCTTTTTTTTTCCCCCTCCTTGTTTTGACTGTGCATCTATTGGGGTTTGTGTAATGCATGCGAGTGAGTGTTTGAAACGAAAAAAAATCGAAGTGCCAGAGCATTATTTACCTAAGTTACCAGTCCATCTAAGTAAAGACAGACATTGATGGTGCAATTTAATAGCAAAACAGGGATTTGCCTCTGAAATATTCCAGTGCAGATTCAAGCCGGGTGACGCCTGACACCCTCCTCTTGCAGGCAATGTGAATCATGCCCTATGAAAGCCAGTAGGCATTAATTTCATTTCTAGAACAATAAATCAGATTCAACTTTACTCACAGATTTTGCTCTCCAGAAGCACTGCAAACATGTCAAATAAATCAAAGGCCATTTCTCCAAGTGTAACTATTATTACTGGAGCGTGGGCCGTTCCCTATGGCGTGGGAAATGAGGCAAGCAATATTAAGCCGGCGCGGCGCGGTGCTTGGCTTTGCTGGCAGGATGGGGCAAGGTTCCTTGCTAATGGGGACAATGTGCAAGGGAACTGCCACTAGCTGAGCTGGGGAAAGGGTTGCATGGCTCCTGTCCCTGTGGGCTGTGTCCCGCAAGGCTGTGGGGCTGCTCTGGGAGCTTTGGGGCCGGGGGTGCCACAGCAACTCACGATCCAGCCACCGCCATCCGTGCTCATGTCGCAGAACACCTGCACCCGCTGGCTGAGGTCCCCGTTGATGGAGATGGTGTAGACCCCACTTAGCGTGTCTCCGTTCATCAGGTGCTGGGCGCAGTCCTGAGGGTTGGCAAAGACACGGCCGCCTGCGAAATTGAAAGAAATAATCAACATTTGGGCAGGTGAACAACTTTTCCATGTGCCTCGGGCCCTGCTGGTTGCAATCCAGGAAGGATCTAACTTAGCTTCTGCATCCCGAGTTGTTCTGCAAGGTGGTGGTGGCTTTACATCCGTCAACAACATCAGAGAATGCGGTGGAATGAATTTGGGCATGTATTAATTCATTTCCCACGCGTCCTATATTGGAAAGATGCGTGGTAACACCGTGGTGAGTGATGAGGAATGTCACTTCTTGGACTGTCTTTCTGCACTGTTCCTGAAACCCTGGGGTTTAAGCTGTCACTGGTACATTTGGACAGCTGTGAAAACACCAAAACCTGTTCTCCTCTTAGGATTGCCAACTCTAAATAAGTTTTATAGCTTTACTGCTTCCAGGGGAGTTCTCCTGATCCATGTCCTTGTAAGTGACGTTGGACTTGCACTGGGCTGATTGTCACTTGCAGATGGAGCAGGAATTGGGTCATGCAAGATGCTGGGGACGAGCAGCATGAGCCCTGTGTCCTGTAATGAAGACACATCTCATTTGGGGGTTGGAGTTCAAGAGACCCACAACGATGAGATCTCAGCAGCATTGGAAGGTTGGCCCTGGGTTCATTTTCTTTCTCATTTAGTGTGAAAAGGGAAATTGCATCATTTTTTCCCTTTGCTCAAATGACAGAGTGCAGAGCAGGCAAGGTAGGTGTTGGCTTTCAGAGGTGTCTTGGAAGAAGACCTTGGGAGAGCGTGAAGGATGTGCTGCGTTCATCTACCCTGCCTGCGTGACCCCGTAGCAGTGGCAGGACAGGCAGTTCAGATCGTCTGCTGCTTCCCAAACCCTTTCGGCCTGAAGACCCAAAAGTTGTCGCTTTTTATAGATATTGAAGGTCTGCTATTTCCTCCTCTCTCTGCAGACTGTTGCACAAGGTCTGGTGAGACAGTGTTTACATTTTACGGCATTCAACAATGGAAACTGCTTCAAAGACATCCACGCCAGGCTCCCCTGAGCTCTGTGGAGATGAGTTGTTTCTTAATTTATATTCGTATCTTTAAGAGTCAAGCAGACCTTGAAAGGCATTTCAAACCACTATAAATTATAAATACTGTATCTGTTTCTTCCTTTTGTCCCATCTGTATACAACTCCCCAAGAACCTTATGCAAACATGAAACAAAGAGACAGAGCTATTAATATGTCAGAGGGAACGGAAGAACCCTGGGATGTGTACTGTGAGCATAAAGAAGCAAAACATATTTTAAATTAAGCCTGGTTTTTTTTGTTTGTTTTTTTTTCTTTTTCTTCTCTTCTTTAGGTGGGGCAGGTAGGGAGAAATTGGCTTCCTGCTGTTGCCTGCCTTAAAGCAAGTTAAACCTCAGTGGGGATGCTGCATCAGCTGGTGGCAGCATCTCTAATGCCATCCAGGAGCCACGTTTTTGTTTAATGGAAGTGGTGCTCTCGCTGCCTGATGTGAGCGGGTTTGCTCTTCACCGAGAAGCCAGCCCTGAGACGTTTTGTTCCTGACTCCGGAGCAGTCTTGAAGATTACAAACATTTTTCCATCACCTGCTCGAATTGCACCGGCGTTATGCGTCCACGTAAGTGATGAGAAAAACAGGAGTGCCTCATCTGTAGAAAAAAGTCTTTTTGTGTTGGTGTAAATAGTTTCTATTATCTCCTGAAAGCAGGTGAAGGGACCTTAGCATGTAACCAGAATGGGGAAGTGTATCCACAGCAGATTTGAAGAGATCTCTCTTAATTGAACCGGCAGCGTGGATGGATGGAGTTTCTGTGCAGGGACACGGGCATCATCACCACAATTCTTCATGCTTCTGAAGCCCAGTGGAAATGTAATTATATTCAGCCACAAACAAAATGCACCCTGGCTGTTAAGTGTGCGGCTTACAAAGGGTGGGGGCAATAGAGATGTATTCATCCAAGCATCGTTCTTGCAAGAAAAGCTCTCTGGGAGGGTTGTGGTGGCTGTGGGTACCCACGGCTTGGTTTAGAAAGGAAACCATTCCCACTGCCTCAGGAGGTTGTGACTTCTCTAGAAATAAGTGGGGAAGGAATAATGCAGTCAGACAATAGTGGGACGCAGTCCTGCAGGTGTGTTGGCTGGGAGCCCGCCGATGGTGGTGGGGATGCACCTGCTTGATGTTCATGTGAGGCCAGACCATGTCTACAGCGTGGGGACTCCAGCTGGGTCTTTCCCAACTCGCTGTCAGACCATACCTGTTGGTACATGTTGTCAAATTTTGTGTTCTTTCCTCTAGTTATTCATCTGAGGGGTGGCAAGTGCAAGGCAAAGGGCCTGCTAGAAATGGGAGACTGTGGTGCCTAGCCTGAAGTTCAAAATCCCTTGCCCTGGGCTGGACATCGTGTTTGTCTTTTAGGTCCTTCAGCCTTTAACTTCGTACAGCAAAGCAGCACCGTGGGTGAATGCACCTGTGCACCTTGGTGAAATGCTGCCTGAGGAGGGAAGGCCCGTAGAAGTGCTCCCTGCCTACCAGCATGGTGTAGGCCTGGCCTAGCAGCCGTGGGATGGATCCTCACCTGTGGTGAAGGTGGTGGAGACGAAGCCGCTCCGCATGGCGTTTTGGGCAGCCTGCAGGCGCACGGTGTACTCGGTGGTCTCGGATAGCCCCTCCAGGCGGATCCATGTGTCCTCAGCATCCACAATCAGCTCCTGTACGTGGGGAGGCACCGAGAGCAGCAGATGAGGAAAATGATGGGGAGCCTAAAGAGCAAGCGAGGCGGAAAGGGAAGCCACAAACTACTGTAGCCCTTGGCTGAGGGTGCTGCATGGCTGCTTACAGCCATGGGCTAAGCGTGAGGTCAGGCTTTGGGGTGGTGCTCACTGGTTTGGACACTTGAGGTTTAAATGCTGGCAGTCTGTGTGCTCTATTTACTGATGTTGTTGAGATCTGCGCACTCTCAGCACGAGGCGTGACAGATTTCCCAGGCACTGTAAGGAGCAGAGCTGGCCAAGCCTGGTTATCAGCCAGCTTTGGCTCCATCAATCCCTGTCGTGTTAATGTTTCTGGTCATCAGCCAATGCCACCCGGCGTTATATTGAACCCCTCTGGAAAGCTGTTATCCTCTGGCAGCTGCAGGCTGGCTGCATCGGCAAAGGAAATGAGATGATTTGCAGAGACATACTTCTGATAGTGTTTGTAGCAGTTCCTCCAGACAGACAGATATGGACACACTCATTAAACAATCAAATATATTGTATTGCAGGACTAATTAGCTGTCTGCACCAATCTTCCTCTTTGCAAGAGGGGCAAATCACTTTTCTAACATCTCCGCTTGCTGGATAATTTTATCCTGACTCAACTTGCTTGTGTTATATGAGTCATGAGTTTTGTCTGTTCCTTCATATTTCCCAGCTATACCCTCTTTGCCCAGACTTGCAGGTGTACATAAAGATTTTGCCCTAGGCAATCCTTTTCTGCTTTTTCCAATTGTTTATCTAAGGTAAGTTTTCTTCTGGAGAGCGTAGTATGCCCATCTATTCTCCCTGGCCTAGCAGGCATCATTGTTTTGGCTTGATGGGTTTCTTCTGCTCATTTCTCCATGGCTGAGTTATTCCTGGGCTCAATGAGCCTCTTTTCCCCTGAGGACTCACCTTGCGGCTTCCGTCGGTGGATCTGTAGGTCAGGACGTAGTTCTCGATGTCTCCCAGGGGAGGCACCCAGGAGAGCAGCGCGCTCCGTCGCGTGACCTCGCTCGCAGTCAGGTTTGTTGGAGGATCCAGAACTGCAAGGTGGATAGGCACCAGGGAAGGGCATGGCCTCACACACAACCACCCCACCTCCTCTAAGCTGCTCCCCAGCTCACTGGATTGGGATTCAACCCCTGTGCTGCAGCCCAAAGTCCATCCTCACTCTCAGTTTCCAGCCCTGATCACTTGTCCCCGACCTTGAACCTATGCAAACCCTCTAAAAGCCCTCCTCTGCATGGTATTTGAAGGATAATGGCTCTGAAATGCGTGTGTTATGGGGTCTACCGTGCTTCTTGGAAGCTAGAAGGGTTATGGTGCTGTTCTGGACTATGGCCCTGGGAAAGAAGATCTGGTTAAGGGTCATCTCAGGAAACTGCATCCAAGCAAAATCAAAGAAAGAAGTGGATGGATGTTGGAAGGGTGAAAATGATGGTTAGTGCTTGCAGTAATGGTGATGCAGTCCTGGTGTTGTGCCCAGCACTGCTATTTGAGTGTCTTTTGGTGCATGGCCACGTCTGCGCCCACATGTATGGAACAAGAGCTTAGCCTCAGCCTTTCTGGCTTCCTGGGGTGGATGGCTGGGGGTGTGTGGGAGCGGAGCTCTACGTACGGGTTGTGAAGTTGGTGCTGATGGTCTGGCTGGTGAGGGGCCCGTTGGTGGCATACATGGTGACCGTGTAGGTGGTGCTAGGCAGCAGGTTGGCCAGCTGGTACTCCTGGCTGATTCCGTCCACCAGAATTGTCTCTCCTGCCACTGTAAGCCAAAAGAGATGAGTTAGAGTAGATGTTCAAAGTTGTTCTCTGAAATGCATCTATGGTTGTGACCTCACTATCAATTGCTGAAACACCAAGAGCTCCTGGTCAGGAGCTGAGCTGTAGCAATGGCTCTTGGTCTGAAGGATGGCACTGTTGATCCTATAGTCCATCTATTTGCCTGATGCCTTCTTTCCCTTCAGTAGTGGAATTCACAGAATTTGCCACACATGGGTTTTTTGTGGCCTGGGAGATGTTTGGGTACTGTTTGCCCCTGGGCTGCGGCTGGTGGGTCAGCTAGTGAAGCGGGACAGTGCCAGTCCCCTCCTGTGAGGACTGCCATGTCCAAGGCTGGGCTGTGGTACATGGGACTCGTGGGATGAGCTGCAGCCTGGGGATGGGGTACGGCCCTGCCACCCACCAGCTGCTGCCCTCCCAAGGCAAGGGCTCCTTCACTCCTCCCTCCATGAAAGAAGCCCACCGAGCTCCCAGGTTTGGGGTGGGGGAGAGGTGGAGGTAAGCTGGGGTGGAGCCCCAGCAAATCTTGCAGCAGAGGGGTGGGGGGTTTGGCACACCTGCATGGCGGGTGAGGACGAGGACGTAGCTCTCCACATCCATCAGCGGCGGGTTCCACTGCAGCAGTGCCTCGGTGGGAGTGATGTTGGTGGCAGTGACACCCAGGGGGGCATCCATGGCTGTGCAGGGGACAGATTTGGAGAGTCAGGTCATTAAGGGACTCTGGACTATGAGCTGCAAGGACTTCCTGTGGCCCTGCCTCTTCCTGGGCATACATATGCCTGCAGAGAGGATATTGCTGCCCTGGCTGGAAAGCAGCGTGCTGCATCTTGCACTGCTTTGCTTCCTGGACTTGTCTTTTTTCCTGCTACACAGTCTTGGGAGCCAGGGTTTTTTTAGGTTTCGAGGAGCCTGAGAATAGCAGAGGGTTTTATTCTTGCAACAGATGCTGGTTGTTTCAGGGCTTTGACACATCTGTCCCCAGGGATTATTTCTGGAAGCCTGTTCTTCCTGTAGGAAAGGCTGTTATGGTTGCCCAGCATCACTTCTCTGCCCTTCCCATGCCTGGTACACAGATTTATCACTCCCTCCATGACAAGCCATGCATATACAGAAAAACTTTGCTTAGATACACTTTGAAAGCCCCCCGTGGGTCCTTGCGAGTCTCACTCATCGTCTCAAGCTCACATCAGGATACCATTAGGTTCAGCTTGCTCTTGGCTGCCTGACTGCCAGTGCCAGTAGGGGCTGCCAGCCCTTCCCCAGGACGGGACATGGCCCACTGCCTGCCCACTGGGAGCCCCTTCCCACCTGTGTACGTGGTGATGGAGGCCACCTCACTCTCCTCCCGGCCCCGCACGCTCTTCACCCCGATCTCGTACTTGGTGGCAGGCTGCAGAAGGCGCAGGGTGTGCTCGGTGGCATCGCTGCCGATGGCTGTGCTGTCTGTCCTCCCTGCGGGTGGACACGGCTTTGGTGACGTGGCTGGCCCTGACCCTGGGTGCAGGGAGGGCAGTGCCACAACCCAGGGCTGACACTGGGGACAACTGGGTTCTGTGCCTGTGCGTTGACACCCATGTGCCCATCGCTCTACTAGCTTGGCCTTTTCAGCATCATCGGCAAAAACTGGGCTCAAACTGTAAATGAGGTGGAGGAGGAGAGCAGGGCTTGCTGTGCTAGTTGTGGTTGGGGTCATGCAGTGGTGTGAGACTGACCTCTGTCCCTTCTCCCCACCCCCAGCAGCTGCTGGTGCACCCCATTTTCCAATGGAGAAAGGAAAAGCAAAATGGGCTGAAGCTACTGGGACACCCTTAAAGTCTTC
>WBMW01001713.1:1051378-1090617 GCA_013396635.1 Penelope pileata
TTCTCCCTGGGGTACAGCATGGCAGGGAGGGGCTCTCCACAGTGTCTGGCCCCTTACCTTCAGCGGCACGGTAGGATATTCTGTAGTGGTCGAAGGCAGCAACAGGAGGGCTCCAGTAGATGACCATGGAGTCCTGGGTGATGTTGCCCACCCTGAGGTCCTTCGGTGCATCCATCCCTGGTGAGATGGAGCGGAAGGCACAGCTGTGGGAGGCAGGTCCGCTCCCCGTCCTCCCACCCACCCTCCCGCTGGGGTCCCATGCCCAGTGGGTACCTGTCATGATGGAGCCCGTGACAGGCTCCGAGCTGACCGCGCCATGGACGGCCACCAGGGACACCAGGTACTCGGTGGACGGCCGCAGGCCCGTCAGGCTGGCGTGCCTGCGGGTGCCATCGAGCGCCAGCTGCTGCGCTGCTTCCTCATCCCGGGGGCTGTAGGTGAGGAGCAGGCGGTCTGCAGGTGGGGACGGGTCGCTCCACGTGATGTTCACACTTGAGGATGTCAGCTGGGAGAAGTGCAGCTGTGTGATGGGCCGGACCCCTGCAAGCCAGAGAGGGGAGATGCAGCCCCTGCAGCCTGCAGCTCCCGGCCTCTTGACTGTACCCAGCACCATGCTCACATGGGAAATACCCAACAGAGGTGACAAAGCCCCACATCTGAGTGTTCCAGTGGTCTGAATCTGTGCTGGGATTGAGAAGCAGGATTGGGAAGGGGAAATGGTGTTTTCCTCAGCTTTGACTGCAAACTTGCTCGATCCCAGCCCCATGTGATGGGTGGTGGTGCCATCCTCCTACAGTTGGGATGAACTATGTGCTTCTCAGCCATGTATTTTTCTACCCAGAGATACTTCTGAGAATCCCTCAAGACCTAGTTTCTCCATTCTGGCCACTCAGTTCGCAGAGGACAGCATGTGCTGGCAGTTTCCCCAACCCACCTCCTCCTTATGGGAACCTGCAGCCAAGCAAGCATGTCCAGTGCCACCACCCAGAGGGACAGGACCCCCATGCTGGTAGGGCCATCACCCTTTTCAGGCCCATAGACCTGCTCTGATGTGGATGAATTGCCCCCAGCTCTTATCCACATCCTCATCTCATGAATTTTGGTGCTGGGGAAGAGAGGGGTAGTGTCTTGTGCTTGGCCCCATCTCCGCTTGTCTTTCTTTACCTGTGAAAGCATCCACAGTAGCCTCCAGGCTCTGCTGACGTCCCCTCTCGGCGATGATGGAGATGGTGTACTCCGTCCCAGGCTCCAGCTCAGAGAGGGTGAGCTGTGACTCGTTGCGGGACACCGTCACCTCGGAGGCCATCCCTGAGGCCGGGGTGAAGGTGACACGGTAGTGGTCGATGGGACCCATGGCTTTGGTCCAGGTCAATGAGATGGATGTCTCCGTGGAAGCTGTCACCAGGAGGTCCCGGGGGCTGTCAAGCTCTGTGGGTTGGGTATTGCAGATGTTTGTCCCCATGCATGGGTTGTCCCATGGGGGTTGTAGGAGCTGAGGGGGCCGTGGGAGCTGGCTGTGCTTGGAGGCCAAAGGCAATGGGGTTAAACTCACCAGTCCTGGCATTCATGGTTGCCGGCACGCTCTGCTGGCTGTCCATCACAGCCGAAATCCCAATCCCGTACTCTGTCCCTGGCACCAGATCTGCCGGAGGGTGTAAAGGACACAGAGGTGCATGAGAGCAGCGCCCATTTGGTGGTCTTGGGGTGCGACCCCCCACCCATGGCTGGAGGCAGAGGGATGCTCCTGAGTGTCCAGCCCTCCCGCAGCTCAGCCGCTCCTCTGGATGCTGCAGAAAGCCTTTTAAAAAAGCCCCCAAATGCCTTTGGACAGGGAAATGGGATTACTCTAGCTCAGAAATAACCAATCTTTAAAAGCCGTTACTGAGGTCTGCTGTAATTGCTGGCACCGAGACAGAAATCGTGTGTGAGCGAGAGGGAGCAAAATGAGATGGGAATGATAAAGTAGCTGTATTTGTTTCCGAAGTGATTCAACCTCAAATATTGTCACAGGGTTGGTGTCTCGAAAAGAAATAAATTATGCAGAGTAAATGAAATGGACATTAATTAGTAAAGGCACAGTGTAGCTGGGAGCTGATTCAAGCACGTTCCTTGTGGTGGACGTGTCCTGTGGTTCCTCTCTCCTGGGGAATGGGAATCGAGCTAATGGAGCTAATTTCCTCTGCGCCCATTGCTGGTGGCTGCTTTATCTCTGCGGAACATCTCCTGGGTCTGTCACTCCTGCTTGGCCTTTGACAGCTTCATTTCTCTCCTGCTCATGCTCTATTGATCTTTCCCATTGGGTTAGAGAAAGCGGTAAGCCCTCTAGCCCAGCCTCTTCTCTCCCAGCTCTTTTGGATAGGGAAAAATCACCAATATTTCTGACAGCTGTGCAAATTCTCATCTTTGAAAAGAGACCTATGGGGCAGGGCAAGGTTTGCTGTATTTTTAAGCTTAAATATTTGATAAGCTCTGCTCAGCACCTTTCCTCATCCCTTTTCTTGGGTACAGATGAAGGCTTTTATGCCATGGCCCCCACCACGTCCCCAGCAGCTGGAAATCTACCCCAACAGGCTGTACCGTGGGTGGTGAAACCCTAGAGGAGAAGGCTACAATGCACGTGATGAAGCTACAGAGAGGCTGTCTGCAGCTCCCAGGCCATCAGCAAAGGCCATCTCCTCATCTACCCTCTTCATCTCATCTAGAAATGCAGCAAATGCCCCAGAGGACACTGACCAGCACCAGGACTCCTATCTCTTGCTGTTCCCTTCCGTCTCCGTCCCACTTCTCCATTCACGTCAAGAGCACAGCAGAAACAATCCCTACTACATTTTTTCTCACATACCACTTTTTTCGAGCTAACTGCTCTAGATGTTTTCCTGCTCTCCAGCCTTTCTTGTGACTCAGTGCTGCTGTGGCTGTAACGTTGCATTAGACTTTCCCACTGAGCGTACTTGTTCCCATAGGCCCATATGGCAGAGGTGTCTGAGCCTGACACAGCATGGAGGAACCTGGTGCCATGCCATGCTGAAGACCTAGATAAGTCTCAGGCTAAATGAGTGATGCCTTTTTGGTATGTAAGTTGGTTTTTTGCCTCCAAAATGCCACTTGAGCTGCAGATCTGACAGGCAACCTGCTGTAGGTGAAAAAGGAAAATAGATCTTGGATGGCTCTTTGTGGTGCTACTGCAAAGTGTGTTTGGGGACATCCCTGGTGAGGCTGGCAGTGGGACCTGGTGGTGCTGGCAGAGCACGGTGGCACCCATGTGCCAGACTGGACCATGTAATGCTGGAGGACTCGCTCAGAAATGCCATCTCTGGTTTTGGGTTTGCTTTGTGCCAACGTGGAAAAAGACAATTAGTTAGCCCAGCCTATGGGGTAGCAGTGTCCCAGCAAGGGGGTAAAAAGGGAAGTAACATTTTTCTCTAGAGCAACCTAACGTGTCTTTCTCTCTCCAGTGCTCAGTCTGTCTCTTGCTAGCTCTGTATGGGACCCCTGGGACAGTCCCTCCAAGGGGCATCACTCGCCCCCCAGCTGAGCAGCACCCAGACTCACAGAAGGAAAAATGAGCTTCACTGTGGGGAAAACCTCCTCTCCAGTAAGCAGGAAACTGCAGAAGAGCCTCAGATCTCTGCCACCACCAGGGCAAGATACAGCAGTGCTGGCTCGGGCTTGGAAGGAGGATGAGGATAAGGATGATGGTGATGATGGCAATGAGGATGAGGAAGGTGCAGGCATACCTGCAAGGGTGGCCCGGGTGGTGGGGCCAGTGTCCCGCGGCACCAGGACCTCGTGGTAGTGCTCTCCAGCCAGGGTGCTGTAGACCACCCTATAGCTGTGTGCCTCTGCCTCGCTGTTGTCCCAGGCGAGCTCGAGGCTGGCGGGTGTCCGCGAGCCCACCCGCAGGTTCTTGGGGGCATCGATCTCTGTGTGACACAAGGGAGAGAAGCACGGTCTCGCCGACAGGCTCTGGGAGCTGTGACACAGCTGAGAGGTGGTGAGGGGACACAGGTGGCAGGTCCCCATGGCTGGGACATCTGCTGTCGCCTTCTGCTCAGCACAGACCTGGAGGTGCCACCCATGAGCTCATCGTGACAGGTGCTATAAAGCCATCGAGCATTGGCCTGAACTTCTCTGAGAAGACCTCGAGCATCTCTACAGACTCATTCGTGCTCAGACATTGTCCAGACTGACCAAATGTTTTATTAGTGCTGCGGAGGCTGCGTGCCAAACCTGCTCGGATCTGCACGATCACCTCCTGTGAGCACTGGGTTTGAGCAGGGCAGGGCCTGGCTGCTGCTGAGCGTAGCTGGAGGTGGGCATTAACTCCTGCTCAGGGTCTGGGCTTAGGAGGGATTTTTGTGTTGTCTTTTAGAAATAGAGCAAGGAAGACCAACTCAGCAAATCAATGGCAATGAACATCTCATCCTCGGTATATATCTGTACAGATATATACACACAATTCACACGCTGTGGTTATTGTAATGGGAGCCTAGTATCCACCAGTGATGTACATGACAAGTGATTTATACACCATAAAACAGCATTGATATACGCTCTCTACCTCCTCCTTTACGGCACGGTAAATTAAACCCGTTAGCTATCTGCAGGCTTAACATTAATTAAAATGTTACCGATCAGTTAGGCTATTCACGTAAGATATAAAATAAGATAACCGTGTTTTTAACTGGGCTGCTTCCAGCCGCTCGATTGCTGATTTTTCAGGCAGTGTGCCTGCCTGGGCTCTCAGGGCTGAGCAGGTACGTGAGCACCGTCCTCAATTCAGACCTCCCTGATGCACAGTGGACTGTGCCTGGTATTAAGGGTGAAAATCGCTGTTTTGGGGGGGAATCGGTTTGCCTGGGGAAGACCTGGTTGGATGGCAGCCTGATCTGGTCGGGGGCACCCAGCCCGCAGCAGGGGGTGGAACTGAGTGGGATCTTTGAGATCCCTCCCAACCTAAGCCATTCTGTGGTTCTGTTAGAAGACGAGGCTGAGGGGAGACCCCATCGCTCTCTACAACTCCTTGAAAGGAGGTTGTAGTGGGGTGGGTGTTGGTCTCTTTTCTCGGGTGACAATTGATGCCACACTAGGAGGCCTCAATTTGTGCCAGAGGAGGTTTGGGTTGGACATTAGGAAGAATTTCTTCACAGAGAGGGTGGCCAAGCATTGGAACTTATTGGTGTGAGAGTCCCCATCCTTGGGCGTATTTAAGAGACATGTGGACGTGGCACCGAGGGTCAGTGATGAGGCTCAGTAGGCCAGGCTGATGGTTGGACGTGGCGATCTTGAAGGTCTTTCCCACCCACCCACCACACTACTCTGCAGCGCTCGGCCCCCTCGCCGTCTCCTCCAGCTACCTGTGGTGAACTGGGCGAGGGCCGGCTGGCTCTCGTTGGCACCCCGGAGGGCGCTGACGGCGAGGTGGTAGCGGGCGCCGGGCCGCAGGGCCTGCAGGGAGTACTGGCTGAGGGGGGGCTGCAGGCGGAAGGTGGTCCTCCCGCCCTCCCCGTCCGCCAGCCCGTACTTCAGCAGGATGGCGTCCACCCGGGCGCGTGGCGGTGTCCACTCCACGAAGGCCACTGTGTCGGAGACGTCCCGCACCAGGATCTGCGTCGGGCCGTCGATGACTGCAGAGGGTGGGGGAAAGGAGGGTGGTTAATTTGGGAGGGCTGGATGGAGGATGGGGACACCAAGCTGCAACCTGGCCTTCAGAGTGGTGTGAATTAGGGGCGGCATGGGCAAGAGGCTTGACTCCTCCAACCTAAAGTGCTCACAGGGGCTTGGTCATGGTGGGCTCCCAGTCCTTAATTCCAGTCTCCAAGCTCTTCCCCGAACCTCTCCACTTCCCTGACATCTCTCTGGAGCTGTGGACAGCAGAGCATTACAGATACATGCCAGTTACAGATACAATGCAACTTCTGCCCTTCTCAAACTGAGTGTTGGCAACAATTCCTCTCTGGCTTCTTCAGGAAGCATCTCCCAGAATAAAACCTCCTACATTTCTCTCTGGTCCACTTTCCTTGCTCCTAGATAACTGCTCATACTTGGTGATGCATAGAAAACGTAGCTTTCCTTTGTGACTGGCTCTTCAAGCCATTCAAACTGCTTTTATCGATGATCTCCTTCCTTCCACTCAATTTACTCTTTTCCTAGCCTTTCTACCATTGGCAAAATTTATCAGCAATGATACTATGTCTATTATGCCTTTGAAAGGCGTTGACAATGTGTTAAATAACACGGGGCCAAGGATTGTTCCAAACATCAAGAGCTGAGGAAAGTCTCTAGAAATGTTCCAACATCAGTGCCAGCTCCCACCTTGCAGCTGGGCTGCGGGATCAGCTCCTGGAGCTGCTGGCGTCTTAGTGCTGGGGAAAATGCAGCTGCTCTGCTCACACTTCACAACCAGCTGGAACTGGGGTTGTGGTGGGTGTCTGCCACCAAACCCTCTCAGATAATGGGATTTTAGCTAAAACACTCATACTGGGCATCTCCTGAGAGACTGTTTAGGACATTTTTACTCTTCTTTGCAGAGAACTGGGCTCTTTCTCCCTCTGCACCCCCCAGTTCTTGGTCATGGGAGATCATAGGCTCAGAGCCCAACTGAGGGATGCTTTGAGTCCAGCAGGACCATCAGCATCTAACTAGAGAGACTCCTGTGCCACAGCACTGTTGGTGCACTGGCAGCCTGTTTTATCTCTTCTGTGACCAAAAGGTGGTGAAACAAACACGCTACTCCTGCAGTTCAGGCTGTCCTGCATATGTCCACTTTGCTGTATATATTGGAAATGTCGTGATATAATAAGGGTGTGCTGAATACTGCACCCCAGGGTGGGTGCAGGAAATATGCATGGGCAGGGGTGGGATGAGAGACGTTAAAATAGACGTGGGGGAATTGAGAAGAGTGGGGTGAGGTCTGGGGACAAAACCGCAACAGAGGAGGGAAGATGGCTGCCATGGGGCATGCCAGGCCCATGGTTGGTTCTTCGTGGAGTGAAGAACCTGGAGCCCACCAGCCCAGCTGCGCTCCCTTGCTAAGGTCAACCATAGTTTGATGTGCCAGCCTCTCTTTTTTTCCCTTGACTTCCTAGGGGAAGAGAAAGGTTCGGCTTGACCAGGAGATGTCTCTGTTAAGCCATGTCGAGCTGAGCAGGACTGTATGGAGGAAACTCAGACCTGCAGCAAGCCAGGGGCTGCCTGGTGGGGGACCTCCCTGCACTCCACACCGCACCTTCCTCCCCAGAGCCCCCCAGTTAGCAGCCCAGAGAGACCAGCACCTTGTTACAGCCCTCTGGGAGCTATCAAAATGCTGTTTCTGCTTTCAGCAGCTCGGGTGCAGCTGCTGAGGCAGCAGCTCTGGTGTGGAGAGCATCTCCCCGTGCTGTACCCATCACCACGTCCTCTTGGTGAGGAGGGGACTGCGTTCTTCCACGCTCACTGAATTTCCTTGAGCTGCTGCTGGCTTTCTGCCCCACTGCCTAATTTGCCTGAATGGGTGGGAGGAGAGGGCGTTTAGTGGCACAAAAGCAGGTGGGAGCTTTAATCTGGAGTAGATGAGTAGGCAATGCATTTATAGAGATGTTTCTTGGGGGCATCCAGCCTCCCAAATGTGCTCCAGGTGAGATTAGCGGAGAAGAGGAATTTATGCAGCTATGAACAAGCTGACCAGAGCCGTGACTCCCAACCCCATTAACCTCACCACGCTTTCTGTGCTCAAAGCAATTTGGGAGGGAGAGGGATGAATGAAAATCTATTGCTGCAATGCACTCGTAGCTTGGGTGTTTGGGTTGCACTAAGCATTCAAATTTGGGATACTGGACTGAAGAAAATCGCTGTTGTGTGTCTGACACCCCAGATGCCTGGCTCAGGCAGTGTTTTGGCCCCAGCAGATGTGTTTGGAGCTGATTTTGCTCCAGGAGGGCTATGGGATGCTGTGGTCCCTGGGATGCGCTGCCTGGCACTGGGCTCACTCACGGGTGGAGACGCTGTCGGAGGCGGGGGGGCTCCTGGCTTGGTCCTTCAGGGCCACCACGGTGACGGTGTACTCCTCACCCGGCTTCAGCCCCGTCTGGTTGAAGGTGGTGACGGTGCTGGGGAGCTGGGCGATCACACCGCCCTCGTTGTTCTGCCGGGGAGGGGGTGAGAGAAGGCATCAGGAATGAGGAATGGGTTAAAAAACACCAGAAAAAGTTTTTCTGGGTGAGTACAGGCACTGATGCGTGACCCAGCCCTATGCCCCCGAATCGCATCCTCACCCCAGCGTGTCCCAGCATGGAGGTGCAGCAGCCTCGGGCAGTCACCCGCCAGGTGTGGAGCACCTGAGCTGCACAGCTGGGAAATCCTCCCCATCTTCCCTCCTGCCTATTCCCTTTCTGTATTTTGAAATCCAAACCTCTGCTCTTCTCCACAACAGAAAACATGAAACCGAAGCCTCCTTTTGCCTGCATGGCTGCTATTCAGGCTTCACACAGGGGTGAAACGCATTCATACATCTTCTGTGCTTCATACAGGGGTGAGACCATCCTGTCTTTATTTCGAAATCCCCTCCTTTTAAAATATCTCGATTAAATCCATTATTGTTTTGTGCTCTGAATGAACACAAGTCTTTCAAGCAACTGCAAGTGTCACCTTCCCTGCCAGCATTTGGACAATGGATCTTTTCTTGCCGCCGTCTTCACTAATAATGCACTAAACAAATCTGTGCTCATAGCTCTCAATTCATATTCATCTCTTTTCCTCATTAAACAGGAAATCTTCCATTTTATCCATAAATTGCCATCTTGCCTTCCCTCATTTTCTTTTCTGCACCTCTCATTCCTCCAGCTTTTCACCGGTTGCCACGCAGAGCCGATCTCATTTCCCCAAACACCCCTGGGTTGGTTTCTGTTCCCTTTTCACCCCCCAGCACAGGCAGCAGATGTGCAAAATCCCCCTCAGTGCTGTGTTTGGGGACCGAGAGCCATTTGGGGTGCAGGGGGCAGCTTGCTCCGTGTGGGAGGGTGTGTGCACCCCTGGGGGACACTGAGGACAAAATCAGCATCCTCACACCCAGTTTTTGGAAAGGCAAATTGAGCTCGATTTGCAAGCCCACAGTGTAGGGGTTATTTGCAGCAGAGCTGCTTTAGTTTGTTTTTCTCATGTCGCTGCCCCTTGGAATAGATTTTGCTCTTAATTGGGGTGCGGCAATGGTTTCGTGTCTGCCCGAGCGAGCGTGGCTTCCAGGCAGCCAGGGATACAGCACCCTCTGCCTTGTTTTAGGGGAAGAGCTGAAGACAGAGCTGTGAGACAGCCTGATTCCGGCAGCAGGGGCACAACTGCATCGTTACAATGCGAGACCACACACCTGATGGACAGTGCTGAAATGAAACCCTGCGAGCTGCAACCCTTCCCTCCCCTGAAAGCCTGCCCGAGGAGCAGCCTTCCTGCTGCACTTTATCTTTGTTTCATTCCCAAAATGTTTCTTGCTTGTTTTAATCTTAAAAGAAGGGAAATGGGAGTCAACAGTTTGCTTGAGAAAAACCTATTGCTGATGTCCCCGTGGGGGAGGTTTGCTTCTATCCCACCAATTTCTCACCCTGAAACATGTCCACACCCATTTATCTGCTTCAGGGGGATGCTGTTGAGATTAATCCATGAGTATCGCTGAAATTCTTGGAAGATACACAAGTTTTTTGCAACCAAGTTTTTTGCAACTCAAAACAAGTTTGAGACCAAAAGCTCAGGTGGCCTTACCCTGGCATTGCCTTACTTCATCCTGAAATACAAAATTTTTCTATTCCATCCCAACGCCCTTGGGTTTGTAATTGCAGTACCCAAACTTTGGCTTCTGACACAATTTGTGCATCAAAAGACGCTCCCAGCCCTTTTTGGAAGCAGGGAATGAGGTATTTCAGGCCCTCCGGCCCCTGTTTTGTGCTGTGTCTCGTGACACTTTGCAGTTGAGAGCTGTTAAAACTTTGGGGCCGAGTCTACTGCCCAGAGCTGCCTGACTCCAGCGAGGATTTTGTACGAGGGAAAATGGCATAATTGAGCCCTTAATCAGCATTTCTTTTACTGCTGGGGATTGAATGCCTCTTGTAAAGAGGCTCCATATACAATTGAAGCTATACTTACGGCTAAATGGTGTAGAAATTATGAATGTAGATGAAATACTTGATGTACAATTTTTGTTACTGCACATGGAAAATATGTGATATTTAGGGCAACACTTCCATCCTTTTCATCTTCTCTGGCACCACTTCTACCTGTTCATCACTGCAATTAAAATTCCATGGCAGGAGCTATCTGGGCAAGCGGCTTGGGGATGCTGGAGGCCTGAAAGCTGGGTTTTTTGGGGTGGCTCAGGGCGTACCCGTGGTGCCGTGCTGGGAGGTAGCGGTACCTTGGGGATGAAGCTGATCTCCCAGCCATCGAAGGGGAAGGAGAAGGGCTCCCACTGCACCTCTGCGGTCGTCTCCGTGATGGTCTTGAACTTCAGCCCCTGTGGTGTGGCCAGGTCTGGAAGGGAGCAGGAGGTGGTGAGGGCTGGGATGACCTCCCTGAAACTATTTTGTCATTGGGATGATGGAAACGAGGCCCTGCTGGTCTCTGTTAGCATCATCATTGTCCCTTTGTCATCTCTCTGGCTGGGCTGGAAGGAGGGGAAGGGGATGCCCTCCAATGCAGCATCCCACTGCAGTGCACCTACCAACACCGTGCCAACAGGATGAGCGATGGGGTTGCAAAAGGGGTACCCGCATAGGTTGTTTTCCCCCTGTTCCCTCTGTCTTTAGTTTCTAAGGATGCTTTCTGGAGGCTGCTGTCACAGCCTGGTATTCCCTTTTTCCTCTGGCACTAAGTATCTCATGAGGCACAGCACCAACCCCTCTTGCTGTGCCATCACCTGTGTCGTGGGGATTTGTCATGGGGATCCCATCCAGAAAAAGGAGCAGAAACTGTGGCTTGTATGATACATCACAAAAATGGAAGATATTTTGGGTCGTGTTCTGGGGGCTTCAACCAAACTCTGAAATTTTCTTTGTTTTACAACCATTTGTGTTTTCATCCCAAACTGAGACTTCCTGCAGAGAGTGGACTCATTTCCACCTCTCCTTTATCCCCATACAGGCACACATATGGAAAAAAATATCCCCGATATTTTTTGAAGTCTCAATTTTTTGCTGCCAGAAGATTTTTGTGGAAAATGTGAACCAGCTTGAGCAAGCTGCACGACACCATGGCAAGACAGTGTGTTATGCCAGGAAAGCCATCATAAGATAAGGCAAATACGAGACGGATGCACCTTGACAGGCTGCTGTGAACACTCCTCATTACATGGGTCAGTGCTGTCTCCTGCAGCCACCTGATGAGCATCACCTCTGGCTGCTGGGGTACCAGTGACAGGTGCAGTCAGCTACTTACTGGTCGTCACCTTGGTGGTGACAGGGCTGCTCAAGACTTCGCTGATGACCGCGTAGACGCTGACGTTGTAGGCGACGCCTGGCTCCAGCTCTGTGATGGTGATGGTGCTCCAGTCCCCAGGCACCCGCTGCTGGAGCTGCGAGCCCCCCGGCCCCGCAGGCTGGTAGGACACCACGTACTCGGAGGCTGCCCCGGGGCTGTCCCATGCCAGCTCAATGGAGCCGTCGCTAATCCCTGTCACGCGCAGGTTTTCAGGAGGAGCCACTGGTGGGAAGGGTAGAGAGAGGGAGAGCGTCAGGACATGCACGGCTTATCCTCTGGCCATGGGCAGGGGAGTGTGGGTCTGCTGGCTGGACTTGAGTGTGGGCTCTTGGTTGAGGGTTATGTGCTCATGCATTGTGTTGGAAGGCAAAGGCTCAGGAGAACCTCTTTGCACTGCCATTGCAATAAGGGTTCACTACCAATATTTGGACAAAACGCCCTGGCTTTTTGCTGGCCTCCCAAACTATTATGCATGGCATCTTTGTGGACAGGGACAACAGGGAGGCAGTCAAACAATGGGACCCGAGCATGATGCTCTCCACCAGCTCTGTGTCCCTCCCGAGCTCTGTGGTGCTCCATTGGGACTCTGGGAGCTTTGCATCCCTTCCTCGTGCTGTCAGGTCCAGCTCCCCCCCGCACACCCCCGCTACCTGCCGAGCAGTCCTGCCCTCCGTAGCCATCCTCGCAGATGCAGAGGCCATCCTGGCAGACACCTCGTCCACTGCAGGCGTTGGGACACCGCAGCCACCCGCAGTCCTCCCCGGCATAGCCCTCGGCGCACACGCAGGTGCCGTTGGCGCAGTGCCCCCTGCCCGAGCAGTCTCGGGGGCAGCGGGGCTGGGAGCAGTCCTCCCCACCGAAGCCCTCCTCGCAGACGCACTCTCCGTCCACGCAGAGCCCGCGGGAGCCGCAGCCGGCGGGGCAGCGCAGCTGGGAGCAGTCCTCGCCGCCGTAGTCGTTGTCGCAGACGCACTGACCCTCCAGGCAGACCCCGCGGCTGGAGCAGCCCCGCGGGCAGCGCGGCTCCGAGCAGTTGCTGCCCGCCCAGCCCTCGCTGCAGACGCAGCGGCACGACTCCAGGCTGAAGTTCCCGTGGCCGCTGCACGGCAGGGTGTAGTCCAGGCGTCCTGCAAAACCACGCGGGGCGGCCGTCAGAGCCCGGGGCAGGGATGGAGGGTTCGTCCCTCCCCATAGCTGAGCTCTCCCGTCTTGGGGGAGGTGGTGGCCCTGGGGCTGGCTGAGGCACAGTTTCAGTTTGGGCCATGCTGGGGCTCAGGGTGGCCCCGTGAGCGGGCCTGTGCCCTCTGAAGATATGGCATCTCCTGGCTGTGGGTGCCATCAGCCCTGCTGGGTGCCAGATCTCCCCTTGGTTCCTCTGTAGCTCCCTAGAACTGCACATGGGAAAAAGCCTCCCCTGGCCAAACCCTCTGCACCAGTCATGGCTCAGTGGGCTCTGCCATCTCCTCTCCACCCATGGTTTCATCATACAGTTGAGAGAACCCAACCTGCTTGCTGTTTCTCCTACAAGAGGCAGCAACGTCCCCAAAGACAGAACATTCAGCCCTATCCTGGTGACTCCAGCTGAGATGGAGCCATGGGCTCTGCACGTGATGTTGGGCATAGCAGGGCTGTGGGAAAGCGAGGAGAACACATGGCTGCCTCCTGCGATGTCCCCGCTGTACTCAGCAGAACTGCTCTGAGGTGGGGAGGGACACGTGGAGTGAGGGCACCAGTTCCTCTGACGCTGCCACTGCTCCCATCTCTTGCCCCATAACACGGGCACAGGGTGCCCAGAGAGGTGGTGGTACCCATCCCTGCAGACACTCAGGTCAGGCTGGGGGGCTCTGAGCACCTGATGGAGTGTGGGTGTCCCTGTGCACTGCAGGGAGTGGGACCAGATGGCCTTTATGAGTCCCCTCCAACTCAGACCATTCTATGAACCGGACTTTTTGTCCCCCTAACAGAACCTCTCACCCTGGGTGAGCTGTCTGAACAGCTGCAGCGATGCTCCTGCAGCAGGGCTTGGCTGCATGCTAAGCCAGCCAGCCATGTTGGGGTTGCTTTGCAGGATGCTTTCCCCATAAACTGCAAACACGAGGAATGGTGGCCAGGTTCTCTTCAGAGCTCAGCCCCTAGTTAAGTTATCAAGCAAGGAGAGAGGATGCTCACAGGTGTGCTGTAAGGCAGCATTTTCCTTGGGGAAGGGCCTCGGGCTGCGGGATAGGAATCCTGGTCTCGTTTAAAGTGCGGTGAATTGACAGCAGCTTGGGTAAAATGAATGAAATTGCTCCAGTTTTACCTCAGCACACATCTGTGTTCCCATTGAAGGCTCCAACTAGTGATAAATGTTTAATGGGACCAGCTACATATGTTGCAAGCAATCCAAATCAGCCCATGGGTGTTTCAAATGAATCAGGCTTTTCCCACTTGGTTTTAACCCTTGCTGTGCACACATCCGTGGCGTGCATGGGTGTTCCAGTCTCTTCTCTGCACACAGCTGATGGGTGCCATGTCAGGAGCATCCAGGCAGGACTGAGCCTGGAGCCAGGAGGAGCAGCTCTCAGGAGCTACCTGCAATGTCAGACAGCAGCTGTGTGCTGGCACCTTGGTACTGAACAGCCCAAACCTTTCACAACCCACGCTGGTATCGCGTTCTCTCGTATCGCAGAGGAGCTGAGCTGTGTCTTCACTCAAGAAACCCTGGAGGGGACTCAGAGCGTCACCAACTGCACTGACTGTCACTTGCATGAAGGGTCCTGTTGATGGCTTTGTGCCTTTGTTACAGGTCTTGTTTGAGTCTCTCATGGCAGCAGAAGTTATTCCCTGTACTTATGTTTAAAACTCAAATTTTCCTAGGCATTCACTCTCCCTACAGAGAAGATGGAGAAGCTTATTGCTCTCAGCCCAGGGACAGCTTAGGACAGCAGCAGGTACATCTCTCCTCCCTGCCCCATCTCTAATGGAGTTGTGAGGAGGGCAGGGCTGGGAGGTCACCCTGCTCACCCCTTACCAGCCACAATTTTGTTTTTAATGGGATTTTAGCTCTGCCCAGTGGACATCTTTCTGCTTATAGGCCACAGCAAGTGGGCTTTGGGGGTGAGGTTATGGAATCCCTCCCAGGAAATTCCCTGCCTTGGAGGCCCTAAGCTGGGCTTTTCCCTAACGGCACAGCCATGACACTACGGGGGGACACAGATTTTCCTCCATCACCACTCTGAGCGGCATCACCAGCTCTGTGTTCATTTCTCTGCCTGTTTCTTGAGCCCTGAGTCCCCAGCAAGAGCAAACAGCATTGCATTACTACCTGTGGCTGCATTTTCTTGGCAGCAATTGGAGTTGCATTGGTCCCGGAGCATGGAGACCTCCCTCTCCAGCATCTCAATCCTGCTCAGCAGCTCCTGCAGGGACGGGAGGGAGGTGGAGCACTTGCAGGCCTGCTTGGGCAAGTTTATCCTGTGGGTGAAGGTGACCTGGCTCTCGCTGTCGGAGGTCTGCTCCGCGTACTCGGCCAGCCTGTCGTCTTCTGAACTCACCTCCTCAGCTGAAGACCTGAGCACGGAAGAGCAGCAGCTGTCCAGGGGGACGTTGATGTTGTAGATATGGTGGAAGACCATGGGCTGCTCTTTGGTGGGTGGGCTGCAGTTGGCGAGGCCCCCCTCCTCGTCCACTGCCGGCCTCTCGGCGGGCTCTGTTGTCACCTCCAGGCGGCACTCGAAGGGCTTCAGGACGGCGCCCAGCAGCAGCAAGTTGAAGCTGATGAGCACGTTCCTCAGGACTGGGTTTTCACTGTCAGTCCCCATTGTCTTGGGAGAGGGAAGAGCCTTCTAGGCCAGCCTTGGTTGGCCAAGTGTGGGGAGGACCTGGGGAGGCAGAAGAAAAGGAGCATGGTCAGTGTTAGCCCTGGAACTGTGCTCGAGTTAGAGAGGAAAAGTTGTCCAGAGAGATGTGGGGACAGCTTGACACACGCACAGGCTGGCCTTGGTGCAGTCCAAAGCAGCTCCAAGTGAGGCCCATGGGCCTCCCCCAGAGCAGCTGAGCATGAATTCCTGGCATCCTGGCTCCAGCCCTCAAACAACAACAGCAGATCCTTACTCCTATTATATTTTTAAAAGGAAACAGTTAATTCAGTACTAACAAAGCCCCATGTACCCGTGTTTCCAGCAGAAATACCCCCAATGGGTTTCTGCATTCAGTGCAACATGGGTGAGAGCAGTGCATGGGCGATGGCGACGCATGGCTGGCAGTGCCACATCCCTGCTCTCTGCTCCAGCCACCTCCGGCAGCGCTCATGGTGCCCCAGGAGCTGAGCCTGGGGTTGCTAAGCTTCCTCCAGTAGCTATAGGAACAGCAGCCTCGACGCAAAACACCGTTAAATTACACCACGCAGGCTTGAGTTCCTTTAGGTTTGTGCTCTGAGCAGATAAATCCCTCCTGATGAAGTGGCCTCACCTCCTACCCATGCTCTGGCTTATGGGTTAAAGTTGCCTTGGTTTGAAACTAAACAGCTTCTCACTGTTGTATCAATTGCAAGCCCCCAGGTTCTAATCTGGGCTGAAAATCACCAATGTCAGCCCAGGTGTGCTGGGGTTGGGTTTGGCCCCATCACTCTTGATGGGATTATTGATGCCAGCTGGTTTGTCATGAGGAATCACTGCCAGATCCATCCCAGGATGCAGCTAATGGGCAGGTGAGGCTGAATCTGCTCCCACCTGCTCCCACCATTGGAGGTCAGTGGTCCCCAGTATGGGGTCAGCCACTGGGACCCTCACAGCATCTTGTTTTCCCTGGAGTGCCTTTTTCCCTAGAGGAAGGATGGGCGTTGGTCCCTAAACCTAGGCATGGGGCTTCCCAAGTCTGCACCTTTCCCACAACCCTAGCACCAAAAGTGTGAAAGAAGCACCAGGCACATCACATCTGGTCAATGGGCTCCTTAAAGTTTTAGTAAAAAGATGCAAAGGACAGAAGATCTCATTGCATCACCAGAAATTCTAACAAATCTTGTGGGTTTTAGGTACTATTCAAAGCCAAGATGTGGTCCCGTTGGGATGGGACCTGCCTTGAAGGGCCAGTGCCTTTGTGCAAGGTCAGCCTGATCTTCTCCAGACCATGGAGGTTGGGTTTTTGGGAATGGGAGAGGATAGTGGAGTGCCGCTTGGCCATGGTCTGACTCTGCTGCTGTCTGCAAGGGCCATAATCTTGAGAGGTTGCCCTCTCTCACCGCTCTGCCCTTGTTCTGAAGCTCCTCTCTGGCTCCCTGGGGAACGACTGTGCCTCCCCCTCCTCCCCTGCTTCTCAGTGAAAACATTTGTTTGCTGTTTTTTCTCTTAAAATGTCATGGCACTCCAGAAAATACAACCATTCAGCCGCCTCGCAGCCTTTGCAGGGTTATTATCCCGTATTACTGCAGTGTTCCTGCTGCACGCTTCTTCCTGGCTCCATGCTCAGTGCCTGCTTCTCATGAGCAGGCACGTGGGACTGTGGTAGGCTTTCTTGGTCTCTCTTTCTTCGTTTTTTTCAGGCAAAGAAAGAAAAATGGAAATAAGTCCAAGCTGAGGCGACATCCTCCTTCACCTTTGCTCCTCACGGTGACTCCGGCCATAGTTCTGAGAGCCCTGAGAAGATGATGGGAGCGATGGAGGTGGGGTGGGGGCACCCTGGGTGGCGATTTGGAGCCAACTGGCCAAAGCTGGGCACAACGCAGCACAAAGGAGAACAACAAAAGCCAAGTCCTTTGCAGCAGGGTGCTTCCACCCGGATGGTGCCGTGCCCCAGGGGGGTCTGTCCAGGTGCCCCTTTGGCACTGCCAGACCCCATGGCTCAGAGGGGCTGCACTGTGCCCCCCAGAACCCCCCAGTCTTCATCCACCCCGGGCTCCTCAGCTGCTCCTCAGTGGCCCTGGCTGACCCTTCCTGTCCCCAGCTGATGGAGAGGCCAGGCAGGGGGGAGGCACAGCGACTAATTAGCGCTGCCTGCCTTTGATTGACTCACTGGCGTGCAAGACTCAGTGCGAGCAGCTTGGCCTCTCTCCCTGCTTTTTTCTCTTGCGCGTCTTCAGCAGGGAAGGAATCATGGCTGCACGCCAGCAGCATGGAGCCGGGCCAGAGCTTCAAAGCAAGATCATGGCGGGATTGCAGAGCAGCCTCGGTGGTGGGAAGGAAATAAAGTCCTCCGCCTGGATCTCCACTGTGGCGGGTGCCTATGGGATGCTGCCCTCATTTCTGGTCGATGAGCAGTGGCATCAGCCCCGTGCTCACCCCACGCTTTGGGCAGCGGTGATGCTGCAGGGGTGGTTGCATCCCCATGGCACGATGCTGAAGGAGCTCTCTCTTTATTTCCTTTTATTGTTATAAACAGGACCATGGGAGCACTTTGGGGTTGTGTGTCTGTCTGAAAGCTCGGGGTTTGCCTACAAAGGAAGGGAAGCTGCATTAACAGCAGCGTTGTGGGTGAGTTTGGGGCCAGCCCAGACAGGAGCTTGATTTAAAGTTCAAATTCGGGTTTGGCAGGCATCAAGTGCTCGGTTCCAAAGTGCTTCAGCTTTGGGGATCTGCGAGATAATCAATCTGCTGCCGTTTGTGTGCATGGGGCTCAAGGAAAGGAAACAATCTGAAACTGAGAAAAACATTTGAGCGCTTTTTTCAGAAACGCAGCAAAGCACTCCGCCTCCCAAAAGTCCTCTCCTCACCCTGGATTTGTGTCCCAGGGGCCAGCAAAGGGAGAAAACGCAAAGCCCTGATAAATCCTGCAGTGCATCCACCTGAGCTAGAGAATTCAGCCCTTTTCTGCTTGTTTTGGCACCCACAGCCCCTTTTTTATTGCCTGTAAATACAGCCTGACAAGCACAAATCACGACGCAGGACAGCAACGAGCACGGCACAACTGCGAAACACGGGTGACACCAGTGTGTTCGGTGAGCATTTCACTGGAGATGACTCAAGGCTTGAAAACCCAACAGCATCCCCATGGGAGAACAAACAGAACGCCTTGCTCTGGGGCATCATGCCTGGCATCCCGCGGGGCTGGAGCTGAGAACTGATGCTGCTGGCTCTCGTGACGCGGGTACCCGTGGAGCGAGCACTTTCCCCCGCTGACTAATTGCATGCTTAGGGTTGAAATACTCCGGTGCTTTAACCAGCGTTCCCTAACTATACGTGGAGGAAGAAATCTATAGTTCCCCAGGCTGCCTGTAAATTCGGCAGGCTTAATAATTCATGCGTGCCTTTGCGATCGCAGCCTCCATTCTATCTTCCTTTCGCTACACACCCCGGTATTGAGTTTTGGTGGTGTACATCAGCAGCCTCTGTCTGCTCCCGTGGGAAAGGTGGAGCGCAAAGTTTCAGGACGAGCTCATTCTGTTTACATGTGAGCAGGTGAAGCCTGAACCCACCTGGCCCCGCGGCACCCAACGTGATGCTTGGCACGGCAGCTCGCAGTGCGGTGTGTGATACCCTGCTCTCTGCTCTGCAGACCCTTTTCCCCAGAAACACCCAAATTTACAAAGGAAGGCGTTCTGGAGATCCCACCTTTAAGTGTTACTGCCTGCTTCTGACCCCTGTACAAAGCTCTGCTGGCCCTGGAGCTGCGCTGGCGATGCTCTGAAGACACAAAGGAGGAATTAACCATAATTATGGAGCATCGCGGGGCACAAATACCCTCTAAATCCTCCTCAATTACGTAGTGGTGCTTCATCACATGGAAGCTGTAATTCAACAGCAAAAATACATATGAGGTTATTTTTATCTTCGGCATGGGCACTGTGATTAATTTTGGAGCGTGAAGGAGGAGCTGCAGGCACGGCGTGGAGGGGGCTGAAGGATGGGGCTGCCACTGCTCTGCGTCCCACCGGGGTCTGTTAGGAGATGCTGCTGGATCTGACCAAACAGATGGGCTGTGGGCTGTCCCCATAGCCAGGCTTGCCCAGCTCAGCTTTTCCTTTGCTGCTGTTTTTTGCCCATCCTGAATGGGCTACAGGTGCAAATGATTGCAAGATTGCCTTCTAATTACGGCTGCATTTAGCACCTGTACGGCAGGAGCTCTGTGTGGGGCTGTGGTGCAGCATCATGCAAGCAGGCAGAGTTGCTTTCCTTCTCTTTCCCTCTCCATCATAGAATCACAGAATCATTAAGATTGGAAAAGCCCTCTGGGATCACCAAGCCCAAGCCCAACCCCAACCCATCCCCACCATACCACTGAGCCACATCCCTCAGTGCCACACCTCCATGGTTCTGGAACACCTCCAGGGACGGGGACTCCCCCGCTCCCTGGGCAGCTGTGCCAGTGCCTGGCCCCTCCTTCAGAGAATAAATATTTCCTAATATCCAAATATGTCTTTTCCCACTCCCCCTTGCTGGTTTCCTCCCTCTGCCCATCCTTGTGCAGGTCTCATGGATATAAGCACAGGACTGTATGGTCATCCTCCAACCCAGAGGAAATCCAGCCCAAGAGTCCGGCTCCCCAGCAACTTCATCCCACCTGAATAACACTGGCTTCAGGCCCTGCTCAGCCACGTGCACGAGGATTTTTTTCCCTGTTTTCTCTCAGCGCACAGCTCCAGGAATGGCAGCAAAGCCTCGTGCTCGTGTATCTGCTGCTTGCTGTCATGTTCCATTAGTGCGTGAGCCATCCCGCTCCTCCTTGGAGCCACGCGCTCCGCGGCGCTGGATGCGAATTTACCCAGCTTGGGGTGCTCCCATCCCAGCTCCTCCAAAACACTGCCAGCTGCTGCCCCTGCTTGTATGTAACAATGCAAATTAATGGCTGCAGCACACCAACGTGTGCATCCAGAAGTCGGATGCGTTTGCAGCAGGCGATGCAGAAGGCAGGAGGGGAGCATCGCTAGGTCGCAGAGTTGCATCCCAATTCTGCCATGCCACAGCACCAGGGCAGCCAGCCCCAAAATGGGGTTTGCAAGTGCTATCAATCAGGTGAATGGAAAAAAACAACGCATTAATCAGGCATGTTTTTGCATTTCTTTCCCCCAGGTGTGTATTTTTACACTGTGGAAATGGAGCAGACCTGAAGCACCCATCAAACTGAGTACGCTCTGGCTTCCCCTCGTTTATTTTCTTAGCCAGGCTGGGTGGGGTTTAGGGCAACTTGGTCTGGTGGGGGGTGTCCTTGCCCATAGCAGGGGGGTTTGGAAGAAGATGATCTCTAAGGTCCCTTCCAACCCAAGCCATCCTACGATTCTATGCTTTCTACTCCTCTAGATTGGAAAACTCCCATTTTTCTCCCCTTTGTAGCACATTATTCAAGCTAAATCATGCCTTACAGCTGATACCCATGCACATGCAACCAGCAGGTTGCAACAGGGATCACACCGACCCCTCCAATATTTGACATTTCCTCCTAATGGTGACTTTTGCTGAGCTCCCCCTGTGTGTTCAGAGCAGCAGTGGATACTTGTGCAGGACTTTGCTCCTTGGGGCAGAGCACACAGCCCTGCACCGCACACATCGCTCTGCTTTGATGCACATCATGCAGAGCTCAGTTTATCCTCCTCTCCTCATCAAACCCCAGCATTTTAGGAGATATGCTCAACCCAGCCCCATAGCAGGGCTCAGGATGGTTTGTGCCATTGAAAAGACAACCAGAGCAGGGAAATGAATCGTAGACCTGCTGCAGAGACTTCATTTGATAAATAATGTATATAGAGTTTGCAGTAATAACCACTTTTTTTCCGAGCCAGCCAGCAGGGCTGGCTTTGACACATCCTGGCTGTGCTGTCAGATAGGTTAATCTGTTTTATTTTTATTTTCCACATCAGATGAGCTGCATGCATGTGTACGGAGAGGAGGTGGCAGCCCTGGGTCTGCACAGGGATGCTCGCAGCGGCCCCAAACCCATTCATCATTCAGTCCTGCCGCCATGTTGAGGGAGAGTGGGAAACCTCCTGTCTGCTCCCATTTTGCGTCCCTGCTTAAGAACTAGAAACAATCACAGAATCATTAAGGTTGGAGAAGACCTCTAGGATCACCAAGTCCAACCCCAGCCCGTCCCCACTGAGCCACGTCCCTCAGTGCCACATCTCCATGGTTCTTGGACACCTCCAGGCACGGTGACTCCACCACTCCTGGGGAGCCCGTGCCAATCTTGGTGCTTTTTATTGCAGGGAAATCCAAGGTGCTTGGGAAACATCAGTGCACCAGCGTGAGCTTGTGCTGAAGACCTGAGCCAGGCTGGGTTTTTATCTCCCTATAATAAGTAAGTACCTTGTTAAGGAGTGGATATAAATGCATAATGTAATTTTGCTGAGCTTGGAGCCGGTGCAGGGCACGGGAGCTTGGAAGCAAGCCTGCTGGTCTGTCAGGGTGTCTGAGCTCCAGCTTGTTCCTGCTCACTTAAACTCTCCCACTAGCATCATGAATGCTGGGGTTGGACTGTTTACAAGCCAGCACTTAAAATCAATTTTAAGGTGGTTGTTTTTTTGCTGAAGAGCCACATGGAAACGCAAGACTCGGGCTGCAGGAGACCCCCGTGGCCGTGTGGCAGTGACGTGACACAGCCCCTCGCAGAGTGTCACAGCTCGTCGTGGTGCTGGCACTGCTCCCTCCCCTCCCTCAGCCCCCAGCGCCCACACACCCATATGTGCAGTTGCCCTTTGCTGCTTGGAGAAGGCTGGTTCGGTGCCTCTCTTTGCTCTGAATTGGTGAACCTTCTCATTTCTGGGCCCAAATTAGCCACCGCCATCTGAAGCGCGCTTTCTCGCCTGCCTTTGCTGCCCTCCTTCCCTTTTGTTCCGATGGACAGATAAATAGTGATAAATAAGGCACTGCCGTTTTCCATGTAGGGCTTGCTGAACTGAGAAACGAGATCGCTTGGACAGCAATTGCAGCACTGTGGGAAGTGGGGGAAGAGCCAAAAATCTGTGCAGAGCGGTGCAAAAGCCAGGGATTTTTGGTTGCAATGTCTTCCTGCAGAAACCTGTGGGCAAACACCCCCTGATACCAGCAGGGAGCAGGACAGCCTGTCAAATTAGGCAAACTCAACCCACTAATTGATATGGACACGACCTGCTTCTCTCACACCTTACAACAGCAAACAGCCCATTCCACTTCTCCCAGGTAACTGTCCCGAGGAGCTCCCTGGGAAGCACAGAGCCTTGGTTGGAGCAGGCTGCCTGGCTTTCCCGTGCTGGCTGTGGTGTTTTGCATTTTTGCCGCACTTAACCCATGGGGCCATGCTTCTATACGTGATTATAAACCTGATGGAGCCCACGCAGAGCTACCTCAATTTCTGGAGGGCTTGAGCAATATTTCTCACAGAGCCCTCCAGTGACCTTTGGATTCCCACAGGACACTCAAGCATGTGGGACCTGAGCTGTCCGTGCTAGGAATCCAGCTCTGAAAGAGAACGGACATTTGTTTTTGTGGCCACACAGGATGTACACACTCTTCTGAGGCATAGAACCATAGAATCACAGGGTCATAGGATGTCTTTGTTTGGAAGGGACCTTAAAGATCATCCAGTTCCAACCCCTATAGGAAAGACAACAGCTCCCTGCCCAGCTCTGGAAATGTTTCACTGCTGTCCCATCATCCTGGGGTCACCTGTGCCACATCTGTCCTGCAACGGGCCAGACCTGCTCTCAGCTGCCAGCACGAGAAGATGCAAGTTTGTGTTGGGTTGACTGAAGTGGAGTTTTTTACCGAAATACTTCAGTGAAAAGTGCTGATGACAGCAGGACAGTCCTCCAACATCTATCTGTGCTCACACACCTCTGGCTGCTGGCTTCAGGTTTGTAATTATGTTCTTGTTAGCACATCCTGAGGGGGGGAATAGGTGAAGGAAACTTGCCTACATTTCATGTCAGCCTTCCTTGGCATGCTGGAAAATATTTTCTATTTGCCATGACAGCAGAAGCTTAAATCAAAGCTTAAACATCCATAAAAACCCATTGGTTGCCAAAGTCCCCAGCTCTGGCTGGCCAGCAGCTCCGTGCTGCTGGAGGCAGCGTGCTGAGCCTGCAGAATCTGCAGAGAAACAGGACCTGGGGCAAGGTAAGGGCCCCAGGGAGCAAATCTGCTCCCGCTGCTCCCTTCAACTCAGAGCTGTGTTTCCAGCATCCTAGGGATGGAGAGGAGATGGTCCTGTCCTCCATGGGGCTCATGAACAGCTTGGGGCTGAGAACTCGGTTTTGGTTTATTATATTTTTAGACCCTGCTCTGATGGTGCAAAGTCAGAGCTTCTGCTCGCCCGAATGCTGACTCAGCCTGGGCCAACATCCAGACCCATCCTGGTGCTTCACTGCTGAGGGAAAGGACGTCTTGGGGCCATCAGTAGCAAATTTTCCCAAATTAAATTCCCAAATTTAATACCAGCTCCAGCCTGCAAAGGGATGCTGAGGGGGCTGTGAGCCCCAGGGAAGGACTGAGCACACGCACACCCCTGCACACGGGGGCTGAGCAATGCTCACCCCTCTGCAGCGGCTGAGCACGCCTCCTCGGAGCCTGAAAGAGCCAATTTCTAATTTCTGCAACATCAGCAATGAATCACAGAGAGGCAGCAGCGTCATGGAAGCCTTTGGCAAAGTCATTCCCAAAGGTGAGGGGAAAGGGGCACTGGGGCTGGCAGCAGCCTGTACCCATAGGAGATGGTTGGCTTCCCAATTTTTAGATGGGTGTTGATAAATTTTCCCCACTGCTTATCTGTGGTGATGGCCTGGAGTCATGAAAACCCTTCTGCCCCTTGGGCTAAACCATTGGGGTCATGCCCAAAGGTGAGTGCCAGTGACACCTGGAGCCTCTGTGCTGTGACATACCCCAATTCTATCCCCAACCAAATGACCATGGATGCTGAAAGCGGGGAGTCCAACAAATCCTTGCAAGACTTCCACTAAGATTAAAAAAAAACCCACCCAAAATAGCAGCCATAACTTTGGGAAAATGTAACTTCAGTTGCATCTCTTTGCTTTTTTGCCCCCTTGAAAGTAATAAAGAGCTTAATAGAAAATGACTTTCTTGCAGGCTTTTGTGGATCACGCTCTATGAAATCGAGAGAATTATTCTCCCTGCCATAAAAAAATGTATTGGCTAGTAAAAATCACTCTGAGAAAGAGCATCCCAAGCTGTTAAATCCTACAGGTTTCAGGGTAACCCTGCTAGCTGCATTGCTATTACATCCCACAAGACATTCCCACAAGGAATCTCAAAGCACGTACTCTAATACTTGGGCATCTACAAGAGCCAAAATAACACCAATAACATCTCTTGTATATGGCGGATTTTATCTCCCTGACTTATTTTATTGTTTTATTCTCTCTCCAGCAATTTAAAAAGCTTCCTGAGGTTATGCCTGGATGCTGATACCCTCGTGCAGAGGGAGCACATCAGAGGTGTGTGTGGGCTTTGCCCTGGGGCAGTGGGTCTGCTCGCCCAGCTGGATGGGCTCCTGCGAGTGTGGTCCAGGCAAGCGTGCAGAGCCTGAAAAGGTTGATTTTAATAACAATAACATTTTTGCTATGATTTTCCATGGAAACTTGGTGAAAAACAGGTGGAGGAAAGCAAATGAAGAGTTCAGCCCCTGCTCCACATGATTTCCCTTAACTAGGAGGTGAGGTCTGGCTTGAGATGCCACTTAGCACGAGATCTGCTGTGTTTTTTCCTATTCCCCCAGCTTCCCTTTTGCTCTCTCTCTCTCTCTCTATCCTGCCACCCTCAAAGGGAAATCACAGCCACTCTTCTGCAAACACGAGTGCTCGTCTTGGAAGAAGACCCCAGCCCAGGCATTTCTCAGAGCACACAAAATTTTCACTGCTCTTAGGGCTTAAGAAAGCCATCTCCAAGCAGCTGAAATGCTTTATGCTGAGGCTGGTGGGACAAGGCATCGGTCTCTTCCAGGCCCACATGCCCAGTGCCATCCCATGCACTAGCATGAGTTTTGCATCTTTCTCCTCACTTGTTTCTTTTTTCCTCCTCTGTCAAGCAGCTCTGCTCCACAATGACCAGCAACCATCCCGAACCCATGGAGAGTCCAAGGAACTCCCTGAGCATCCTGGCCAGCCCCATCCTGGGACATCCCAATCCCACCACAAACCTCTCGCACAGAGGCAGCACCTTTGTGCGAAAGCTGACTACTGCAGCTCCTCTTTACGGCACTCTTTCTTTCCTCAACTCTCCCTCTGTGACAGTGCTCACAATTTATCATTATTTATCAGGGCTGGAGCCTCTGGTGAGGACACCAGTGGGAGTTTTCCTGCTGACTTCCCTGGGCAGCTGCAGCTGGTTGGCCATTAAGGGATCTGCGCACAAGCCGGTCCTGAAGCCAGGCCAATATTCTCTTCCAATTTCCCCTCCTATTCTTCACCCTGGCTGCTTGTTTTCCCTTTGGGAGACCTGTTGCAGTGCATTCTTTCTTTTTTTCCCCCCCTTTTTTTCCTTTTTTATTTTTACTGTGTATAGCAGAGTTTGATTTGGCAACCAGCCAGGGGGGCTTGCAATCGCTTTGTCCTTTGGTGTGCTGGGTTATTTTGGCTTCACATTTTTCTACTGGGAAACAGATTAAGACAAAGAAAAAAAGTCTCATCTTTAAGTGGAAATGGATTTTTAGTGATAAAAAAAAAAAACGTTCCTAAGTTACCTCGGAGGCAGGTGCAATCTCCTTAGTTCTTTTTTTTTCCAGTTCTCCACTCTGATTTTTTTTTTTTTTTATTTTTAAGTTGTTAGCTCTTTCTTCTATTTCACAGGTACTTGACCACTCAAAGGATGCTCCTTCTCCCCTTCTAAGGCAGGCACAGATGCTGCTTTAAACTCACTAAACCCTATCCCATGGAAAGCTGCCAAGGTTTGGGCATTCTGGTCATGCCAACTTGATGGCAAAGTGAGGATCTGACAAACATCCCCCCTAAAATGCCAACAAATTGCAAGGAAAAAGAGGTGGTGAGACCAGAAAATGGATGAGGAAGCAAATAACAAGGAGAGCGTGGCTGAGTATGGCAGATAGAAAGGTTGCTGCTGTCTTGCTGTAGCTCTTTGATAGCGTTACAGGGACTTGGTGGGATAAATGGGATCCAGCACAGCTTGTTTGGGAAGAAGGAAACGACACAGAGACTGAAGGAAAATGAGGCACCAAGAATGAGATGTTTCTCCTGAGGGTTAGCAAGGGGCTGGGAGCAGCTTGCTTGGATGTGGGTTACCTGAGAAGGGTGACCAAGAAGGGTGACCTTGGTGGCCCAGATCTTGTGTGAGTTAACACGGGGAGGTGGGAGAATGAGAGGGGCTTTTCACACCCTGGTGGTAACAGAGCCTTCAGCTCCACCAGTGCCTCATGGGACAGCGATACAGCAGGATGGAGCCGTTCAGTTCTCAGGGCACGTTAGGGCAACATCTCATTTCCAGTGACGGAGAAGGCTACCGGAGAAGCTGCTATTCTGGCTTTGATTTGGGCTAATAGAGCAGAACTGGTTGAAAAAAGTGGGAGGTAATTTCAGGAAATTAATCACAAAATACTGGAGTGCACAGTGCCAAGAGAAAGGGAGCACGAAGAGCAGAGTGAGGATAATGGGCTGCAAAGAACTCCGGGAAGCGGCAGGTGCCACCTCTCGGGAAGGCAATCTGAGGGATAAAGAGAGAGGGGAGGCCGGCAGCTACCTGAAGTGACTGCATTAGGGGCACCAGAACAAGCCATCTCGATGCAGAGGAACAAGAGGAAGGTGGCTGGGAGACCTGACGGACGTGAGGCCCAAGAAGAGTTGCAGACAAGGGAAAGCCAGGACAGGGATGCAGCAATGGGGAAGCACAGCAGACACACAGATGCGAGCAGAACAAGCTCCAGCAGGCCATCAGCTTAAGGGCTGTAGAAAACTCTTTTGTAAATGCATGGGATGGAGAAGGAGAGCTAAGGAGAGCCCAAGCTCATTGCTTCTTCCATGGAGGAGGAGAGCCAAGAGCTGCAGCGCAGGAACCTTGTGTGGGCTGTGCCTCAGCCCTCCCTCCCATCCAGCTAATCAGGATGGGATAATCACCCTGGGCTCCAACCCAGCCCAGAGGAGGACACCTCCAGGGCACTCAGATCAGCCAAGCATGCTCATGTTGGTGGGGCATGCCCTGAGCTGTCTTAACAGAGCTAACCCAAGCCTTAAGGCACACGATGTTTCTGCAGAAGCACAGTGGTCTGGGAGCACTGAGGTGAGGCTGCACAAGGGTGATGGAGAAATCACTCGCAGTAACCCAAAAATGGCCATTACCAGGGCTGAAGGGTTGGGGACCTTGAGCTGAGCTTCAGGGGGCGAGGAGCAGATGCATTGCAAGTGGGTGAATCAGCTGCTCTGCCTCGTCCCCTGCGGCAGTGCCTGTGTCACTGAGCCGATGAGCTCACCCGCGTCTGTCCCAGTCACTGACATCGCAGCCCTGCCCCTGCTCAGCCACCAGCCGGCCCCAGCCACCGCCATCTCCGCTGCAGGCACTCCTCATCCTCGTCATGCACTGCCCTGTTCCCATCTCTCGGGTTCAGAGCCCTGTCCTAAGGAAAAGCTCCCAGGGCTTGCTCAGGGCTTGTTTGCCATCTCCTCAGCCCAGTACCTCATGCTGCAGCCCAGCATCCCCATCGCCTCCGTGCTGCATCCCTGGGGACCGCGGTCCTGCTGTGCTCGTTGCGCGCCCGCGCTTGTCGCAGCAGTTGAACCCTTCGGTTCCTATTAGCCTCCTGGTCACCTCCACCGCTGCCTGTCACGGCGAATTAGAAATACAGACCTCTCTGCATCATGGTCCTCGTTAAACCAACCACCCCTTCTACCTGCTGCAGTCGTCACCTCATTATAACTCCATTACCTTTAACAACAATGCCATTACCATCCATTATCTTTCTTATCATCTCCTTTACAAGGCTGTTATCTGCACCTCCTCCTCACCAGCTATCCCCTCCTCAATTACGGTTCCATTATCTTTATTACCACCCCATTAGAGTCATAATTATTCCCATTTCAATTCTGAGATCTGCGCCTCCATGCAGACACCCCGGTGTCTCCCGCAGTCCCATTACCACCACCAGCACCGCTCCTCGCTGCTCGTTGGGTAGCGTGGTTATCGCCACCTTCCCTGCATTCCTAATCATCCCCATGCCAACGGCCGTGTTTTAATTATTTTTCATTACGGTTTTATTGTGTTTTGCTGTTATTGCTTCCTTCACCAGCCATTCTGCTGCGGTTGGGATTGGTACCTGGGTGTGAGCTGATGCACGGCTGCATGGCATTACACTAACTTGCACCAGCACTGAGCGTCTTCACCCCATCCTCCATCATCATTCCAGCATTTCTACCTCTGCTGCAGCCCTAATTACTGGCATTGTCCTTGTGCTGGCCCCCAGCTCATCCCCATTGCATCTCCCTGATGGGCGCAACCCCTGCTCCAGCCACTGGAGCATCCTGCCCACGCAGAGCAGCATCCCCAGCCCTCTCTGATTTCCCATACCTACATCAGACAATGGCTCCAGGCACAGTTTAGTCTTTTCATTACCCCAGTAATTTCAGTAGAAGTGTTTCATTTGTAGAAATACCAAGTTTCCCGAGTTCCCACAACACAGCCCCGAGCACCACCACATCCCATCAGTGCTCCTCTCCTCGTGGCTGCGGTGCTTTGGGCACTGCCAAAACTGCCCACCCTTCTCCACGGCACCAGCACCTTCCCCACACCACCCTGCTAACACAGGAACCACGTCTGGAGGCTCTTCCATCAGCACCAATAGGAGGGAGAAAGCCTCTTGCTCAGCTCCAGCACTGCACCCCTCTGTTCTCTCTATCACCTCTCCCCATGGTTTTTGGGTTCTGACAGCGCTGTATCTCGACAGATCTCATGGGAACAGTGCTGGGGAGAGTAGTTTCTCAAGAAGCCTGTCTGGCTTATCCAGCGTGATCAGGGCACCGTAACTCAGATTTTATCAGCTAACCACAGCCCTTCCTCTGTGTGTGGCAGCGCAGAACATCACTAACTAAAACCATGAGCATCTAACCTTGGAGCTGGGAAGACGTTGGGATGGGATCCTCCATCCTTGGGGCACTGCTATGTGGGGAGAAGGGGTTGTAGAGAGCCCAAGGGGGGATTTGGGGTGTCGTGGAGGGGCAGGGCACCATTCTGAGCACCCTATGGCACTGAGCTGGAGCGCTCTGCCTGCACATCTGTGCCCATACCTCGCCAAAAGAGGCTGAGGAGGTGGAGTGGTTACAGAGAGAGTCACAAAGTCATCAAAGGACAGGGAAACCACCTCACCGGGAGAGACTCAGGGAGCTGAGCTGGCTCAGTTTATCAAGAAGATTGAGAGGTGACTCCGTTTATTCCTATAAGAACTGTCAAGGCAGGGAAATGCTAAAGAAGGTACTGAGGAGCTCCTGAACATCACAGAGGAGAGCAGAGAGAGATGGCAGGGAGCGAAGGCAGGCAACTTCTGGGTGAAGAGATGCCCATTTGCAACAAGTGATGCAGTGCTCAGCACTCATGCGTGGGGTGGGTGGACCCACCCAGCTGGGCACTGGGGGGGCCCCTAGGGTAATTAACGTCTGGGATGTGAGCTGTGATTTCGATCCTGCCGGAGTGCCCCAGGGTTCTTTCCCACGATCGATGTGCAGCATAAATAATGCATCCCACGGCGGGGGAGCGCTGCCTCTCCTTGCCAGATGCCGTGCGCGCATCAGCAGTGCTGGGAGGGAACGCAGCTCAGAGTCGAGGGTAAAGAAGGGGAATAAACACAGCGGGGAGGTTTTGCCAACTCTGGCTCTGTCAAAGCAGACCAAAGGAAGGGAGGTGGGAGCTCTTGACTCTGGGTTGTGATGGAATGAGTATATTAGAGAGTGGTAGGGAATTTGGGAGACCAAGGGAAGGATTTGGCCCGTGACCTGGCAAGGATGGAGTAGTGCATTTGGAGAAGCACCAGGAAAGAGCCTGGATGGAAAAGACTTCTCAGATCACACAGTCCAACTCCAGCCCATCCCCACTGAGCCATGTCCCTCAGTGCCACATCTCCATGGGTCTGGAGCACCTCCAGGGATGGTGACTCCCCCACCTCCCTGGGCAGCTGTGCCAGTGCATCACCACTCTAAGAAGAATTTTTTCCTAATATCCAACCTGAATGTCCCCGACACAACTTATAGCAGTTACCTCTTGTCCCAAAGAGCCACAGGTTGCCTCTCTCAAACAGCATCAGCAGGACTTGCCTGAGCAAGCTGCCTGGTTGCCATGGCCTGCTGCCTGCTCCAAGCTCTGAATTACATTTGTTATTATTGTTTTCCTAAATAAAAGGTAAGAAGCGGCAGGAAGCAGGCAGCATGGTGGCAAACTCTTTCAGGGTTCAAATAACACAGCCAGCATGTCCATGTCCACGGACTCGTGCCACCAGTGCTTCTGCTGAACATCTGGAGAGGGAACGCTTGGGAGATCTTTATTTATTTATTTTTAATTAAATGGAAACTGCTTGGCCAGGTCAGTCAATAACGCGAGGTCTCAACCCGGGAACCCCGTGGGGAGGCTGTTGGGGTTTTGAGCTGTGGTTAGGAGCAAGCCCACCGCAAACCATGGGGCTGGGAAGGGAGCACCTTGGGGAGTCTTTAAGCACCACTTAATTACATCAGCTGCACACCAACGAGGGATAATTTGCTGCCTCAAGACAGATGCTTTACTCCCAGCAACAAGATGGAAATAGAAGTGCATGGATTGATGCAGGGATGCTCCGATCCCTGGGTACTGCTGATGGGTGACAAAATGCTGCTGTTGCCTTGCAAAACACCGGCCCTGGGGCTTTGCTGGCCCAGCTACCTTCCTGCAGCAGCAATGTAATATTTGCAAGAGCTCAGCTGCTAGCTGGGTTTGCTCCCCGCTGACCTGATTGTGAGCCCAGCATCTCCTGCTCCGAGCTTACTGCCAGCCCACCATCAACCCACCAAGTGCTCTGGCAGCAAAAATCAGTACCCAGTGCTTCTTGGTGCAATTGTGGTGCCTTTCCCTGTCCTTCTATTTCCAAAAGTCAGAGATTTGGAGCAGGTTTGGTGGGATTGGGGCTTTCCAGCCCCCTGGGCTGCAGCCCAGATGGTCTGCATAGATGACTGCAGCCTCCAGGGCCACCAATCCCAGGCAGTTTGGCAGGGCTGAATTCCCTCCAAATGGCAAAAATAAATAAAATCTCTCTGCATCAAATGCTGGGAAGCCCATGAAAAAGCTGTGTACACAATGAAAACAAATACACAGTTAAATAACCTCTCCAACAGTATTTCTCTGAAAGGCCTCTCTAAATAACGCAACGTGAAAGGCTTGCTCAGCAGTGATTAACTTCAGTCCAGGAAGATGGTCTGTACCAAATTGTTACCGTCAGCTGATTAAAAATGAATTAAACCTAACGGAAAACAATTCCCAAAACATCATCTCCCATTTCCAATGCAATTCCTGAGTACAAATAATAGCAGACCCCATCCTGCTGAAGAGCAAACGGAGGTACCTGGAGGGCCCAAGGATGAAGCCACCCATAGGGCCAGGCGTGGGGGCAAAGGGGATGCTGATAAGGGTGAAGTAAAATAATTCAACCTGGAGACAGCTCTGCCTTGAGGGGACATGTATTTCCAGGCTGCTGGTTTAGAAAAATAAAATAAATGAAACAAGGGGGAAGGACCACAGCTAATTTAGCAGCATTTGTCTGCTTGGCATCTGGTAAAGGTCTGAAGGATCAGGAAGGACAAGCAGGTGGGAGAAACTCGTGCTCATGCCAGCCTTTGGCTGGATTTCTAATTCCTGCCAATCAAGCATAGCCAGCTTATAATTGCCATACTCCATGTGAGTCCATTAAATGGCAAAGCTTCAAGTTTTGCTTCTCACACCAGATTTTTTTAAGTAGTTCCAGTTTTCTCAATTATTTTATCAGTAATTTCATATCACTTGCTGGGCCCTGACAGCACTCCCCTTTATGGGGGTGAGCAAGAGGCATCGCTCTTGGGGTTGTGCCAGGGGAGGTTTAGGTTGGACAGCAGGAAGAATTTCTTCATGGAGAGGGTGGCCAAGCATTGGGATGGGCTGCTCAGGGTGGCAGAGTCCCCATCCCTGGAGGTATTCAAGAGACATGTGGACATGGCACAAAGGGACCTGGCTCAGTGGTGGGTGAAGTGGAAAGTCAAAAACTCTCATGACTACACCAGTTGTCTCATCTGGAGTCAGGAGCTCTGCCTCCCATCCTCTCAGGGCTGCTTCATTCCCTCTCTCGTGCCTTCCAGCCCCATCCTGCTGCTGTTTCCTTCCAAGTCTCTGCAGCAACCCTTCTTCAAAATGCCTCATAACATCCATGGCCAGGAGGGTCCAACAAGGAGCAGAGTTCACAACAGCTTCTGCTCTCACCTCCGGGCTGGTTTCTCACTGAGGCAGCTGTGACCACCACCATCCCCTTCACTTGCTCATCAGCTACAAAGCTTACAGCATATTTGTTAACTCTATCCAAACACATAGACACTCCCAGGTACGTAGACACCCTGTACAAGCTGCAGCCTACTTCTTCCCAGTCTTCCCCTCAAGACCAGGAGCTGCAGGTGTCTCTATTCCTAAGCTTATTTCCACCCCTTTGTAAGGAAGATGCCATATGATCAGCTAGGCCTCTACTTCACATTTTTCCTTAATATTTTCCAACCAAAATTATACCAACAGCCTTCTGGGCAGCAACACACTAAATTATCTTACTAAACTTTGCAAGGTATACATAATCCAGCATATTTCATACACTAACAACAACATCCCATCTAAAAGCAACATCAGAATTTCTTCTCTTTTCTAAACTCTCCATTACGCCTTACTGCCAGCCTCCATTCTTCTACATCCAACTCTGAATTCCCAAGTCTTCCCAACACACCCCAAAACACCACTGTAAGGCTTCAAGTCTGCATCTGGACACTTCACACACTTGTCCTCTTAGAAGCTCAGCGCCGTGGACCTTCCATCAACCATCATATTCAGCAATTTCATTGCCTGTATCATACCTCTGGGCAGCAAGAGTCCAAGGGCTATCAAAGTCACTTAAGGTACCATTATCATCTCCATGATTGCACATCCTTCTACCTTTTATCTCGTCTCTTGGTTTCCCCTGTACACAGCATCTTATCCCCTTGACTTACACCAAGTGAAGCAGGAAAAGTCAAAACCTCTCACAGCTAGGCCATTTGTCTCACCTGGAGCCAGGAGCGCTGCCTCCCATCCTCCAGTGCTGGTTCTGCTGCCTCCTTCTCCCTCACGCTTCCCAGTCTCACCCTGCTCCCTCTTTCCAAATTCCTAATCTGTCTGAGCTGTGCCTGGCCCTTATCTAAGCCTGGGGCAACCCCACCCCCGGTCCACCCCCTGCAGTTACAGGGAGCACAGGTGTGAGCAGTCTCACAGCCCTTCACCAGGTGCTCAGTCATCAGCTCAAGCCCTTCCCCTACAGTGGGACTTGGTAGATCAGGATGATGGCTGCACCTAGTGATCCTGAAGGTTTTTTCCAGTTGTTACCTGTTACCTAAGATGGAGTGAGAAAGGAAAAACACCTCCAAATTTTTGTGGGGATGCAGACTCCACCAATACAGTGCTGGTGACCTAGCCATGATGTCCCCACGAGTCTCCCAGGTGAGTGTGATGGAGAGTTTAGGTGTGGAGGTAGGGCTGGCAAATTCCTGCTGGCAAATTCCTGTGTCTTGGACACTGATCCACAGTGTTAAAAAGCAGAGCCTAATTACCAGATCTGGTTACAAAGGGGATTAAATCACCTGGATTTTTTTTTTTTTTTTTCTTTTTTGGCTTTTGGAGAGTATCTTAGATATCATAAAAAGGAATAATTGATGATCGAAGGGAGCCTGTCATCCTGACACATTAATGACAGCCTATTTTAAGGCATCAAAACCGCGACTCAGCAGGTTGGGAAGCTGTAAAATCATCACAGCAAGGCTCTGTGGTGGCTGCACAGCCTCTCACCTCCCTTCCCATTTGTGCCCCCTGAAACCAGCAGAAAACCCAAACAGTGGTGTTAATGGCAGCACGTATACATACACACCCAGCTCTTACGTATCTATACATTGGCACAGGGTTTGGGGTGCACCAGTGGTGACTTGCTCTTGCGTGATCCCATGGAGCATCCCAGCTGGGTGCCACTGCCCATGACCCCAGCACCATCCCTGCTGGGGGATGGGTGCAACCTCTGTGTCACCTCCCACCGGCACAGGGAGCCCATGCCCAGCCCAGCAGGGATGCTGAGCTTTGGCTGGTGCAGGGCAATGCAAGGAGTGGCCCAGCCCGCTTTGCAGAGCCATTGGGGTGCTGTTAAGAGGAGAGGGAAGGCAACGCGGTGGTGTTGGTCTGCAGTGCAGGGAATTAATGCCTATGTGCAACTCACTTTGTTCCCAATAGCTTCTTTTGCTTGGGCTGTAAAATTAATGTCTGAGCAGATAGCTGGGAAGGTGGGAGGCTGCACAAAGTAACTTGGGGCTTGGCAGGGGAATTCTGATGAGCCGTGTTTGAGTTTGGTTTCCTTTCTTTCCCCTCTGCCTGTGTCCCAGCACTGGCTGTGGGAGGTGGCGGTGTCTGGGGACGATGGGGACCTCAGCTCCCAGTAACACTCTCATCTCACTGCCTATTTGCCCACTGTCACCTCCATACTCTGCTTACCCAGCACTCAGTCCCTGCTTTATTCCCCACCAATCTCCCTCACCACTCCCTTGTGCTCCGGGTCACAGCATTGCCCATTTAATCTCTTAACCTTTGCCTCTCTTTCTTCTGCCTCTTTAATCTGCACATCAATCTTGTTTGCAGGCTCCGTCACACCCGGCCCTGCGTCCCCACCGCCTGCCCTCTCCCAGGCGATGCTCAGTGGCATTCCCCATGCAGCAGTGGTAGGAGATGAAGGCACAGGACCTTAGCATCCCACCCTGGGGACTTCTCACCCCATGTTGGTGCTCTGCCTAAAGCAGAGTGTTCCCCCTACATCAGGAAAGTGGTGGTGGGCTCGGACACCCTCTTTTACCCAAATTCCTCCATCCCTTTGCACCAGGATGCTCAAGGTCTTGGCTGTGAGAGATGCCAGCATTGGTGCTGAAATCCCTGCTGGGTTTGGGCTGGGACATCTGCAGTAAGTAACAAGTAGCATCCTTATCGTGGCAGCCATGCCCCAGCACCTCAAAGCATTTGGGGGTGTCCATTGGTACCTCCCTGACCACTCAGCACAGCCCTGTGTGCATCTCATCACCCTGCTGCTCCCTCCTGGAGGGCTGGAGTTTTCCCCACACTCACTCCCACCTGCATCGCAGCAGTGTTGTGTGCTCAGCCCAGAGCCTGGACCCCTTCCAGCCACATGCTGCGGGCACAGCCAAAAATCCTATGCACCTGTGCTGAGCAAACCCCAACCCACCCTGCAGGCTGCTCAGCAAAACCCAAGGGCTCATTCCTCCCAGGGCTCCCCCCCATGCCCCATCCCGCAAAAGGGTCTTTTATAGTAGGGGAATCCCCTGGCTCTTCTCTCCTAGTGAGGATGTGGCCATGAGGGTGGCTGCAAGAAGGCCCAGAGCTGGGTTCCCTGAGTGCCCTGGGAGACGTGTCTGGTGAGCCCAGAGGTTAATTAACCAGTTAATTAAATAATGAGCCCCACAGCTGCAAAGTCAGCATGGATTTAGCTACAGCTGCTCCACTGCACTGCAAATTACTGAGAAAGGGGGATTTTAGCATCCAGCTGTGTTACCAACAAAGAGGAGCCCGCGAGGGGGACGTGGTGCTGGGGAGGATAACAGCACCTTCCACAGGATCCAGCTCCATGTCTGGGATAAGAGAGGAGGCACTAAGAAAAGCGGCTCCAGGAGGACTGGGAGGTGGGAAAGCAAAGCAGAAGTCCCCCTGAGCCTCACCCCCTGTGTTGTAAGGATGGGAAGAGAAAGCACCGCCAGGGATGAGCTGCCCGCAGCAGGACTGTGCCCATGGCCACAGGTTGGTAACGGCCCAGTTTGTACCACGAAGCCCTGGGCTGTGTCTCTTCCATTCCCTGGGTGTTCTGTTTAACACAGCTGTGTGAATTATTAATCTGCGGTTCCTGCTCCTGGCTCTGGTGCTGGGGTATTCCCCAGGGTTGAAATAAGTGGCACCACCCAGTCCTGGACCTGTTTGATGTATTGGGGTGTAATGGCCATCGCCTTCACTGATGTGTTGATGCTGGTGGGAAGGGGCATCTCCCCCAGCCACCCTGTGCCAACCTGCAGTGCTGGGCAGCCCCATGTCCAGCAGTGCGTGGCTAGAAGAGAACGCCTGCTTGAGCACAAATCCCTCCTCGCTGCCAACCCGGGCCGGCTGTGCTGCTGGATGGCACCAAAGTGGACAGGAGACCATCAGATCTGGCAGCCAGGGTCTAATTAAAGCCTCTAATCAAGGTATTTTAATACAGCAGTCTCATGGGTTGAGCTGTGAGAAGATAGAGGAGAAATCAAGGGGAGAAAAGTTTGGTGAAATGCTCTGCAGATGGGTGCCACCCCCAAAATTAGGGACGGGGACAGCATCACCCATATGGGGACCGGCAGCAATGAGCCCCCCATGGCTGGGGCGGGCAGAGCATCACCTGCATCACTGCCCATTGCCATGGAAACCCACCCTGCCTGGTGCTCATTTAAGGAAACCACTGCCTTCCCATCCCCTCCCTCTCTGCACTGCCATCGCCCTCCCACCAGCCCTTCCCCATGCTCCCCTCCCCTCCCTCTCCTTATCTCGGCCCCTCTCATCTCCCAGCCTTTGTGCTGCTGTCTGTCTCTGCTCCAAACCCTCCTTATCTCCACCCCTCCCTGCTCCAGCTCTGTTTACATCACTAAAACACTTGTCCAGGTCAAACACGTTTTCCTGATAAACACGTTTCCATTGATTGCTGGGAGGAAAATCCTCTAGAGCAGCAGATCCTGCACTCTGGGGATCGATAACAAAAATCCCTTTCACCCCAGCCCTCGCCATCCCACAGCCTGGGACCAGAGGGGGAATTTTGGGGGACGAAAAGGAGAGCGGTGGCCCCATCCCACCCATTGTGGGGTCACCCCGGCCACCTCCGGTAGAGATGGCTGATGTCCCCTGGCTGAGCCCTGGGGTGTGGGTGCAGCCAGCTAATGCACTCGTGAGGGGGAAGCTCATGTGTTTCCACAGTGAGTGATTTAGCTGTAAATCTGCAATCGATAAGGAGAAATTTAAAGGGATTAAGCTTTCTGCTTCTGCAGAAACAGGAGATGCTCCTCACCTGGGTCTCCTCTCCAAAGCCACTGCAATGGGATGAGATGTGGCCATGGGGACCATGGGGACCACTGCCACCTTCCGGGGGCTGTGGGGATGCCACAGCCAAAGTTCACTCAAAAGGATGTTTTTTTTTTTTTTTTTTTTATGATGGAACTGCTGAGCAGTGCATCACCTGCTGTGCAAGCCAACGCCTTGGCCATGGGTTTGGCCAACGGTTGAGCTCGTCTGCAGCAAAGCACCGAGGGTGAGCCTGGGAACTGCAGCCAAAAGCGCCCTTTGTGGTAGCAAAAAAAAAAAAAAAAAAGAGTGAAAAGAGAATGAAAATGTAATAAAGTAATAAGAAACCATCCCCAGTGCTGCGTGCCCCCAGGCTGCCTCTGTCTGCTCCTGGGGTGCAGGGGAGTGCAGTGCTGTGTGGTGGTGGGGAGAAGGAGTTCAAAGTTTGCATGAGGCTTCAGGAAAGTCCCCCTGCAGAGGCTGAGAGCTGGAATTTGGTAATGGGCTGGGAGGCTGGGAGCAAGGTGCAAGAGCCCTGCAGCCATGGCTGGGCTTGTGGTTAGGCTGCTGGGGGGGAAAGAGGAGCAAAATGGTGATGTCTGTTAGATCAGCAGCACTGGGAGCAGAAAGCAAAGCAAAGACAGCGTGGGAAATGTTGGAGCAACACCGCCCAGGTCTAATGCACGGGGCTGGGCCCTTCCTGAGGGCAAAGCAACCCTGTGGGTGTCCGTGGGGCTGGGGGGGCTCTGCCCCCTGCCCCCCACCCAGCTCCAAGCCCATGGTGCTGCCGAACTCTACCCTGCTGGGATGGCTTTTTTAATTGGATTGTGACAAACATTTAATACCTAATAGAGCTCACACTGGCACAGTTAATTAAGGATGTGACTAATCCAATTCACTCGTGGGAGCGCGGGAGGAGACGAGCAGCAGCGAGCGCGTGCACGGGGGGGGCAGCGAGGGGAGGGGTCCGGATGGGGAAGAATCAGCTCAGCCACGACTGCGTCCTTTTATTCTGTGTGTGCATCAACGATGAAGAGGGGCTTTTCTTATCCTGTTTTTAATTTCCCCCTTCCTCTTGGGTGGGAGCTGAACGCCGCAAGCTCAGCGTGAGCATCCCGGCCGCGGGTGGGATGCTGAGACCCCAGAGCATCCCCGCAGCACGGCAGCGAGCAGCCCGCAGCCGGGCACGTCGTGCTGGCCGGGCCAGCTGTGCCAACATCTGTATGCTGGGCACTCCCTGTCCCCCTGGAGTTTATAAATAAAACAAACGGAGTTATTTTGGCCCCGCGGACAGGGCTGTCTCCCGGAGCACAGAGCTGCTCTTTCTCCAGCCCGAGTTCATTGTTATTCCCCAGCAGAGAACAGGGCGCGGATTGAGCGAGGTCCCCATCTGCAGCGGGCAGCCGGAGAGAGACTCTCTTCATAGTAGTGCCTAACGCAATAAATAGCGCTTTTCAATGGAGCTGGGAGGGAAACAAAAGCCCAGAGTGGGGAAGAGAGCACAGCAAGAGTGGGGAGGGAGAGGGATGGGGCTGGAGTGGGAGGATGGAGGATGGAGATGGATGGAGGATGGGGAGAGAGGATGGGGATGGAGATGGAGTATGGGGATGGAGATGGGGGATGGGGATG